>BJCN01103513.1:0-10711 GCA_018326445.1 Flaveria brownii
TCAAAGGTGTGGGATTGATGTATGATGTTAATATGATCTATACAAAACAAAGGGAAAGAATGCAGTTTAAATGAATGGTCGTACGTTTTTTTATGAGGCTGGATTCACTCGTTTTATTGTAACATATAATAAAGCCCCTCAATCTGTTATTGAAGTGTATCCTTAAATCTTGGTTATTTACTTTAACATGGTAACCTGTAGTTGAAAACTATATTGTTGCTTTGTATATTTGTCATATGTAATATTTCAACTTTTGTGAAACATAATCTAAACTAATAATTAAGCTCGGGTGACGCGACACGTTTGTACACTTCGTTATGTGCATCAGGGTTTTTTTTCTGGTTCAAGTACGTACAGTTTTAAATTTGAACTGATCCCAGTTAATATCGTTTCCAGATCAATTTTGGTTGTTGGCCAGATTATGATATGTTTTTAACAAGTTCGAGTGTTTTTTGACCGATTCGGTTTTGGTTTAGAACCGGTTGGTTTCAAGGCAAATCGTATTCGGCTTGAAATACGACTTTTTGGGGAAGGAATCGGTTCTACTCTTTACCAAATAGTAACCGGAACCATTTTCATATATGATTGTCGGGTACGGATCCGAAACTTTTTTTTTTCAGCACTAGTTGTCACCAACTGGCTCACAATACCGTTTGCACAATTTGGGCCTAAGGTGTATTATGCTTATTGAGCTAAGATTATTTTTGTCCATAAAAGTTTTTGCGCTAAGCCTAATAATTTAATAGTGCCCTGGGCCAACTATATATAAACGAATTAGTTATAACTAAATATGGCTGTGTATTATAAATTGTCAATTTTGTATCAGTAAAAAATGTGTTAACGGTGCATTTACTTTAGATTAATGGTATGGTAAAGTTTAATATTCTTACTTGTGGTCTAGTATATTAATAGTTCTAGCTACATTGGGCCTATCTACTTAATAAACGATATACAGCCAATACAACTAATGTTAGCTTTAATAAACGATAGATCAACAAGAATATGTTTTTGCAGCCGGTAGTCGGTAGAACTAATTAATAACTGAGTAGTAGAATATATGAGTTAACTAATATATATTTAAACATTTATATAATGTTTAATTGCTTTTTTAACTTATAAAAAACTTACATAACGTTATTTAACCGGTGCTAAATAATAATAAAAAAATTTCAAAAAACAATTACCTTATATATTAATTTTCAAAGGGAATGAGCAGTACAGTTTGTGTATATATATGTTGGCTGAATATATATGTTGGCCACTGAATTTCCTTTTTTGTGGTTTTGCTTCCTATATGACCTTTATTGTAATTATTAAATCATGAAAGCCAAAAGTGAATTTGATTTCAAAAGAGCTTGGTTATTTGGACACCCCAAAATTTATATACGGGTCGTATAGCCTCATACGCGTCATATAGGGAGTCACATAGCCCTATATGGGGCGTATAACCCCTCGGACAGCCCCCTGAATTTTTTTAGTAATCATTGTCGAAATTTACTATATGCGTCATATAGTACTATATGTGTCGTATATGGGGGACGTACAGGGCTATATGGGACGTATAGCTCTATGAGAGCCCCCCTGAATTTTCCTCGTTTTCAGTGTATTCGACCCTGACACATACGCGTCGTATAGGGGGTGTCTGTCGATTCGTCTGGGTGGGTATATCTATATTAGGACCCTTTCAAAATTATTAAGTAATGTACAAGTGCTTATTGTGTGGTTGTACAACTATACCATCCACCACATCCATTACCGTCTCTTTAAATGGACCTGCTATCTTTGTTGCGTGTCATGGTTTAGAGAGAGAAAGGGTTTTAGAGGGAGGTGGACGCGGATGCCGACACTAGGTGGACAGTGCTGGTCGATGGCAGTTGTCGTCGATTGTCTGCTTCATCTTGATTTTGGGCATGTACCCTGGTCTTTGTTCGACCTCCGTTTTCTGTTGATCTGATGGTTTGAAAGAGATGAGGCGGGCGGGGACCGAGACGCGGTGTTCGATTGGCGGCGGTTGTCGCCGGTCGTATGCTAGGTCTCGATTTTGTACCTGGAACTTGGTCTCTGTTCGATCTCCCTTATCTCTTATAATTTTTTTGTGGTTTTTTGTATTTTCTTTCTGTTATACAGAGAGACTTTGAGGGGTTGGAAGTTGACGTCGGTGGTAGTTGAGTCGACGCCTGTTCGATGAAACATTGTGTCGTGTTCTTCCGCAATATCCCCTTCCTCTTCATCTTTAAAAAAATATGCATGTGGTGGCGACCAGTGTCGAGGATGACCTTCCGTAGGTCCGTTGTTTTCCTTTACTAAAATCAGTTTCTACATCAGCTGTTTGTTGGTTGCATGTGGGAAACACTAGAGGCGGTAACAACCCGTGATGACAAAAACTTTTTGTGAATCTGTCGTTGTCCTCCACTAAACTCATTTTCTACATGGGTTCTTTGTTGCTTTTCGAGATTTGCTCGATGACGATGCCCATTGGTGCATCTTAGAGCTAATGGGTTACAAACTTTGGGTTTTTTCAACTGTACTATTTAGGGAGCATTTAGTTGGAGGGAATGGAATGGAATGGAATGGAATTGAGAAACTAGTATAATTTTCAAGTAAAATTATATTTGAGTGGATAGTGAAATATAAAACCCAAGGAATGGTTCACCTCAAATTATGTTTGAGTGGATAGGGTTTGTCATGGATTTGGTTGGCCGGTTTGTTTTTTAGCCTCTGTGATGATGAGGTTTACCTCATCTGAGAGTTTTCATTGCTTCTGCATTTTGAATTTAACATGCATTTTCGAATTTGATCTACGCCTCATATGGAAGTTCAGGCGTTGCAATCCACTTGATTGCAGCCGTAACATGGTTGCATTTCTGAGACTCTAAAGAGGCATACAGAATGTTGTTTATGGGTTGGTAAAGAGGTATTTGATTACAAAATGGACATTACTTTCCATATTCTAATGCGGACGTTCGTTTTAGTTGTTTTGTGGCTGTGATAAAACCCCATAATTGTTGTCGATAGCCCTAGCTTGATAGGGGATGATGCTAAACAAACAAAAACTATGTTGTTCAGGCATGGTAATCCGGTTGATTGCATCTGCAACATGGTTGCGTTTCTGAGCCTCCGAATAACTCTACTGAATGTTGTTGATAGTCGGTATAGAGGTATTTTATTACAAAATGAACATTTAATGCGTTCGTTCATTTTGATTGTTTCCGCGGCTGTGATAAAACCCCACAATTGGTGTTGGTTGCCCTGGCTTAGCAGCCATTTCCGGTGTGCAACCGCAACTGAATGTTAGTTTTGCGTCTGCACTTTGACTCTTAGTTGCCTCATGTGTTAGATGATCGATTGGTGATGTGATGTTGTTTGGTGTAACAGTTAAGTTGTGGCTATGATGATAGGTTATCTAAACCTCGGGTTCTCCCGTTCTTAAGACGCGTAACGCGCCTTCGGGTATATAAAACCTAGTTGTGTTAATCGTAAAGAAAAGATACGATCGGTGTCATCTGTAACTCTGAAAAAAAAATCATTTAACTCCCACCCTCATCATCCCATGTGAATAAAATTCATTTTTTTTAAATGCCATTCGTCTTTCTCCGGATAAATACGTGCTTCTACTGGTTTACTACACGTGGCAACACACGAACACGTGGAACTATCTGCTCATGACACTTAAAAATCAAAACTTTCTTATAAAAATATAACAAACCAAAACTTATGCACGTACCTCACGTAATAACTTTGAGAGAAATGCAGAAAGATCGAGACAAAGAAGAGACACGAGTTCCGGCGAAGGATTCCGGCACCAGCACCGGCGACGGCGGTGCAAACCGGCTGAGCCACCCAGTGATCTCCACCATGGAGCCTCTCACCCACGAAGCCTACGGCGGTGGTATGTACGGAAAAGACGACGAAAAGCCACCGCCCAAGGGTCCGAAGGAGCCACCGGCTAGTGAAACCCAAAGCGCCGATGGACCGTCCGAAACCGGTCTTTCTGAACCGAAACATAAACCGCCACCGTCTTCTGGTGATCGGGATGTTGATATCACCGGCCAGTCTTACATCCAGTAGGTTGCAAGAAATATTTGGTTCGAGTGTTTTTTAGTTTCCTACTTTAATTTGGTTTCTATTTCTTTATTTGGTGCAAGTTTTTATAGTTGATTAAAAAAGCTTTACGGATGTTCAAGTATTAAATCAGAAAAAAACGTTTTTTTAAGACACGTGTCATCATTTTAACATATCAAATGACACGTATCATCGTTCTAGCATATCAAATGAAACAATTTTTCCGCATTTCTCTCCTAATAAATAAATATAAAAATTTTAAAAACAATCAATTTGACTTTCCTTTTTTAGAAAAATATATTAAAACAAATATATTTATATTTATGATTATTGTCTCTCTCATATTAAATGATGATATTATAAATAAGTAAACTAAAATATTAAATATCTAAAATATAAATATTATTATTTTAATAAATTTAATACATACTAAATTATATGATTTTAGACATAGTTTATCATTAAATATAGGGTAATAATTTCTAATTTCATTATCTGTTATAATTTTTAGATACTTATTATATTTTTATTTCACTGACTAACATCTAGAAAATAAAATATTATAAAACTAATGATTTTGATATATTTTATTTATTCCACCCATGTGATACATGAGCTCTAACCTAGTACATATATATACATATCTACTTACTCTAAAAAAAAGGTATATTGGATGACACGTGACATGACCACAATCATTTTCACCAAAATTTTCCCGTATCTCTCTACTATTAAACAATTATCTTAATTACTAATAATATTATTTAACACCTTTTTAGATTTAATTTTAATTTAGATTTAATAAATTAACAAAGAAATCTATTTATTAATGTTATTTTTAAATAAATAGGTTTTTTTATAAAATAATAAACATTTCTAAAGCATAAAACTTTTTTAAAAATACGAAATATTTTAAAATTTGTATTTTTAAAAAGTCGTTTTTTTAAAAATAAAAAATAATCAAATTTGAGATTTAAAATAGAAAAATTTTTAAAAATGACATTTTTATAGGGTTTGTTTTAAAACAAAATATATTTTTTTAAAAGTTTAAATTTTTTTAAAAAAGTTTAAATTTTTTAAAAAAAAATTTATATTATTGTTTTATTATTTTATTTATTCAACCCATGTAATACACAGGTTTACTAAAGCTATTAAAATATATAAAAGTATTTATTTAGTTAATTTGATTATCTATACTATATATAAAGTACTAGCTATAGTAAACCGTGTGTTTCACGAGTTGAATAAATAAAAAATTAATATAACAAAATTTATTAATTATAAAATAATATTTTAAGATATAATATTATTGAAATTGTGTATTAGAAATGACTGTAAGTTATAAAATAGTGATATCAACTTTTTAAAACTTTATTTTTTTCAAAAAAAAAAAAACGTTTTGTTCTAAAACAAACCGTACAAAAATGTCATTTTTAAAAATTTTCTTATTATAACTGTTAAATTTAATTATTTTTTATTTTAAAAAAAATAACTTTTTAAAAATATCAATTTTAAATATTTCGTATTTTTTAAAAAAGTCTTATGCTTTAAATAATTTATTATTTTATAAAAAAACTATTTATTTAAAAATAACATTAATAAATAGATCTCTCTATTAAATTATTAAATCTAAAAAAGTGTTAAATATTATTATTAGTAATTAAGGTAATTATTTAATAGGAGAGAGATGCGGGAAAATTTTGGTGAGAATGCTTGTGGTGTTGACACGTGTCATTCCACATACCCTTTTATTAGAGTATGAAGATATGAGAGGACATTTTAAGATACTATAAAATTAAGAAAAATTACTTTATTTAATGTATAAATTATAACTATTGTTTAGGGTAAAATAATGTTTATAACATTATTTACATATCACCTCTTACAATTAGTTATATAATAACCTTACACTTCTAATATTTATATAAAATTTTAAATTATCTATCTCATAAACCAAGAAAACTGAATTTGTTTTAACATTTCAGCTATATATTTTAAAATATCATGTTTAAAAAACTGTTGAGACTATAACTGTAACCTGTGTTTTTTAAATGTTTTGGTGTAAACTTTTTGTTTAACCGATCTTTATTTTATTAGGTATAATAAGTTAATGCGTAAATGTACAAGTAGTCATGCAGAACGAATTTATTTAGTGTTTTAAATTTTAGCTTAAAAACATATTAAACTTATATAAAACTACTATAATAATAATAAAATATTAAAAACACGTGTTGCATGTAAAATGTCGTCCCGCCGCATTGCGCGGGCACCGTTCTAGTTAATAATAATAATAGTTTTATAAATAAAAGCTCTGAACCATTAAGTGCTGAATTATTAAGAATAAGTGCTGAATCAATAAAAGTCTGAACCATTAAGTGCTGAATCATTAAGAGGTCTGAACCATTAAAAGCTAGTATATCGTTTAACTATTCAAAGACAAATGTCTGATTAAATTAGATAAGATGTCTTAACCATTCAGCATTAGACCTCTTAGCCATTCAGCATTAGTATAATGTTAACCATTCAAAGGCAAATGTCTTAACCATTCAACATTTATTCGCGAAACAAACAGTCTTAATCATTAAGTACTGAACCATTCAAACATCTGAACCATTAAGAGATTGATTAAGAGGCAGCGCCGAAATTACGTACTATTTGAGAATATTAAACTTGCGTGAAATTTGCAGCCTATTGTGTAAATTTTCGGATCGATAGTGTAAATTTTGGGTCCGGTAGTGGAATTTTTTTAATAAATATAGAATCCGCCCTCTTAAAATAGTTTACTTTTACCTCCGCCCCTTAAGTTTTCGCTCAAACTCCATGACCGCAGCTAACTAGATTTAAACATATGCATCTCTAAACTACTCTAGTATAGCCTTGTACTTTCTACTGATCAATAACACCCGTTATTGGTTAATGATTGTCACTAGTAATACAAGTCAGAGATCTTATAGTGTTAAAAGAACATAAAATGGCAAAGATTAAAGAATGCTAAAGTGCAAAGTATGTATAATGATAGGCACTGATAATGCGTTTCAAAGAATGTGAAATTTCAAGGTGCAAACTGCAAAGTATTATGATTCCAATGTCGGCTTATGCAAATATGCAATCATGTATGAATAAGCTATGAAGATTACTGATAAATTAAAGACGAACTGTATATTTCATATTCACTTAATGTTATTTTCTAATCAATTTAAAAGATGAACCCCTATAAAAGTATACAAGACGAACTGTATATTTCATATTCACTTAATGTTATTTTCTAATCAATTAGTATACCTAATATTATGGATCTTTTTCATAAAACTTAGTAAGTACACTGAGCGTTAATTATTTGAAAATTTATCATGTTTTTTGTCATTTCTACTAATAAAAGTTAATTTTTTCAGTTAATTTTGTGTAAAATAACATTTTACTCTTATTTTAAGACAAAATCTGTAATAATCTTTAACTTTTTTCTTTTTGCTTTTATTTTATTTACTTTCCTTTTTTTATTTTTTTCTCTTTTCTAACTACTTTTATTTTTATAAACTTTGCTTTTTTAATTACCACTTTCCTCTTTAACCCTTAAAATGATTAAATGTGTTATTATTAATCTCTTATTTTCTTTCTTTATGTTTTTTTTTTATTTTAATTTTTTTACTTTTATTTATTTTAGGCACTTTCGTTTGAAAAAATATCATAAATATTAGTAACACTTTAGTTTTAATATTTTATAAAATGTATTTTATTTATAGATTTTTATTTATTACAAATTTATTTTTATTTGTTCACTATGTTTATTACCAAAAACCAATAGAAATTAAACAACTTGGTTTCTTAACTTTTTTGGTACAAGATTTTTAGTCGTTTCAAATTATTTGGTTTAATGTTTATATTCGAAACAAGCTGGAGGTAAGATTTATCATCGTCCAACCCCTCCCAGACCTTACTTCTAGTGAGATATACTGGGTATTTTGTTATTGTTATTGTATTCGAAACAAGTTGGAGATAGTAAAATTTTGGTTTATAATATGAATGTTTATTTTTTTGTATTCAATCAAGTGATTTGTTTATAAATATAAATATAATGTGATAGCTTGTAATTTTAATTTAAAATAAGATATAGTAATTAAAAGGTTTCTAAACAACTACTCAGGAGTTTTTAAATAAACAAATTCTTCAAAAAAAATTTAATTAAATTCACTTTTATTTATGATTTTATTTAAACTATTAATTTATTAATGAAATCAAAACCACACCTCTTAAAATTAAAACGAAATTGAATCAAACAATTACTAAGAATTTTGCTTCGGTTTGGTTTTACGATTAAGCTTATTAAACCTTACAGTAAAAACACTTAAATACTCCATGTATTAATCAAAGCTTAATTATACGTATAGCCTAACTTAGAATGATTATAACCAAATAAAATATAAAAAGTCGCATCCCAAAATCATACAGTCTCTAATAGGTTTTTAGGTTTCTAATATAAACAATAAGCCAAGCTGTTTAACATAGTTGAAATTTTTTATATAAAAAAGATAATAAAAAAGCGAAGGTGAAACAAAACCCTTTACTATTTTAAATTTTATAACATAAAAAAATATTTTTTGAACTCTTTAATTTGTTCTCGTACTATGAAAATGGTAGATGACTAATTTTTAAAGGCAAAAAATATAATAAATTCAAAACCTATAAATAAAAGTATATATATTATAAAATAAAAAATAATATGTAATAGTAATTCAGATAAGTTTATAAAATAAAAAGTGATTAAAAAAGATAAAGTAAATAAAATAAAAAAAATAAAAAAATTAAAAGATTAGTGACAATTGCAGATTTCGTCCTTCAAGAGGCAATGGTAAAATTGTTCATTCAAACAAAACTAAGAGGTTGTTGATAGTATCTGAATTATTAAATGCTGAACCAATAAGAGGTCTGAACTATTAAGTGTTAAATCATTAAGAGGTTTGAACCATTAAGAGCTAGTACATCGCTTAACTATTCAAAGCCAAATGTCTGGGTAATTCAGATAAGGTTTTAACCATTCAGCATTAGACCTCTTAACCATTCAGCATTAGTATAATGTTTAACCTTTCAGAGGCAAATGTCTTAACCATTCAGACATTTGCAATCGAAACAAACAGTCTGAACCATTAGGTGTTGAACCATTCAGACATCTGAACCATTAAGAGTTTGATTAAGAGGTTGTCAAACAGCCGCTAACTAAAAAAGTTAACTTTTGTTAGTATAAAAGACAAAGTGTGATAATTCTCAAATAAAAGTGCCATTCTTAAAGTTTATGTACAAGATCCATAATTATAAACATACTTAAAGGACAAAATTTGTAATATCTAAAGAAAGGTAACCGAATATCTAATGTAAGTTAGTACAAAGAACATAATACGTAAGTACATAACAAACTTTAAACATAACTAGTTAACAACAAAAAAAGGAAAAAGAAGTATTAAAAAAGTTATTAAAACGCCATATTTCATCTTTAGCGATAACAAAAAATGGTCCATATAAAGAAACTTAACCAGAAAACTACATAATTTGTAACGAACTTAAAACATAAATGATAACTATTGGTATTCAACGGCACGCATTGCACGTATATAGATCGGGCTCAGATTAGGCTTTTAGCTACGACTGCTAACCCAAAACGATTGGCACGCCAAAGCAACAGGACACCATTGTTAGCTATCATCATAACCCGTCATTGTATCACATGTCAGTAGAGTAATGAAACAAACAACATCATAAAACCTGTTGGTTTCAGATGAACATTTGTTCATCATCATAGTTCCTGAAATAGAAGTCGCATCACCAATGAGAAAACAATATTGCTGACAGTAGCATCATAACAATACCTCAACAATCCAATCTTCACTACAATAGTGTCTACCCAACATTGTAAAACCAAACGTCAAATGTGCAGCTTTGTTTTTTAACCATCATCAACACAAAAGTATCCTGACAATAGAATGAAGGCAACAACCTACTCGAGCTCAAGCTCGATCTCAGATGAGCTAGTGTCATGATTGTCAACATGAACCCAACAGTCTCAAATGAGGTAATCCCATCATCATTGACGTAACAAATCGTCAAATTAACAACAAAGTATTATAATTACTATCACCATCAACGTAACGAAACATCCAACCACAAAGTCTCAGTTGCATCAGTTAACAACATGCATTTAGTAAAACCCTTGGATCTTAAAACCCGAGTATTTCACCTAGAAAAAAAACTACCGTGACCAAACTACAAAGTAACCTTCCTGCTTCTTTCAATTCTTTTTAAACATTTACCCGACCATTCATGTTTTTTATAAAACTTTGAGTAAATTAACATTTGCATTCCTGATGTTTTCTCATTTTAACCATTTGCATCCATGTTGTTTCAAAATTATCATCTGCCCCCTAACGTTTTAATTTATCTCCATTTGAGTATCCGTAATTTCATTTTTATCTCCATTTGAGTTTAACTGACTAACACTGTTAGTTTTTTCTGTTAAAGTTATTACTAAAAAGACTAAACTACCCCTAATAAATTAAACCAATCTAACAACATCATCTTCTTCATTCACCAACACACATTCTCTCTTCTCCCCCTCTCCCTCTCCACCACCATCTACACATCACTACATCTTCTTCTTCAT
>BJCN01103566.1:0-12155 GCA_018326445.1 Flaveria brownii
AATCATCTGTGACCACAAAACAGTACCAATCTCCTACAATGCTTTTAGTACTGACAGGGCCAAACAAATCCATATGCAAAAGCTCTAGTGGAATCTCAATAGAGTGAACTTTCTTAGATTTGTGAGATGTCTTTATCTGTTTCCCTTTCTTGCATGATATACAGAAATCTGGAAGCTGAAAATTTTTGACTATAACGCCTTCAACCAGATTATTTTGAACCAAGTGATTCATCTTCCTGGGATTGATGTGTCCCATTCTCCTGTGCCAAGAAATGGAATCCCTGTCGGTGGCTTTAGAAAAGAAACACTGAGCAACAGACTTATTTGTGGAGGATTTTGACATATCCAAGACATACAAGTCGTTATATCTTGAAGCTGACACTAGAACCTTCTCCTCAGGGATAACATACTCCTTCTTCAGAATGTAGCATCTCTTATTGTCAAATACAACTTTAAAACCCTTATCGTATATTTTGGAAACTAAAAGTAAGTTGTTCTCCAGTTGTTGAACGTAGTTGACTTTATCAAACTTCACCTTCTCATTTCCCACTTCACCTTAAGCTGTGATATAGCCTCCTTTATTTCTTGCAAAATATATATGTCCCCCTTTGATTTGTTTGACATTGAAAAGGAGAGATAGATTCCTGGTCATGTGCCTGGATGCCCCACTATCAATAATCCAGGTGTTAGTAATAGCGCTGTAGCGGGCAACCTGCACAAAACAGAAAAGATTAGTTCAGGAGTGGGACCTAAGCCTTTACTGGCTTGGGTTTCCCAGAGGCATAACATATTACAAACTCCACCCACTGTCCTTCGGAGGATGAAGACACATTTTTCGTCACCTTGTCCTCATTCTCAGACAGACTTGTTGATTTCGCTTGCCACAAACTAGTTTTGTGTAAGGCCTGTTTGTAAGAGGAACTACCTAGACTGTGAAGTTTTTGATTTAACAATTCAATTTTAACTTGCAAAATAGCTTTTTTCTTTCTTAGTTTTCTCTATTATTGATAAATAGAACTTAATGTCATTTGCTTGATTAAAGGCAACAACCTCGGTTTCCCTAAGTTGCTTTCCTAACAGGTCAAGTTTTTCTTTAAAGCTGCTTCCGTTTTGTTTTAACACTCTATTAGCTTCAGTGCATAATTTCAAATAATTTACCAGACTGTCATTGTGATCTAACAACCTAGAAAATTTTAAATCTATGCTTTCACGAAATTTATTACATTCTTCATAGACATGTTCATCAAAAAGTTCATCTTTGGTACTTACCTGTGATGTGCTGGAGGTGTCATCCATGAAAGCAACCTTAGCTTCTTCAGCGTCTGAATTAGCATAATCAGCTATGTTATCTCCTTCACTCGCTGAATCATCATTAAGATCTTCTACAAACGCAACATTAGCTTCACCACCAGAGATGAACCAAAATGTCTAGTCCTGTCCTTCATCTCCTTGAGCAACCATAGCTTTGGAATCTGGACTGGTTGAAGTCATGTTCTTTTCCTTTTCCTGACGATTATGTGATAAGAAAGGGTTACCATTTCCAGTCTTCTTTGGTTTCACGCACTCTCGTTTGAAGTGTCCCTTTTCACCGTAGTTGAAGCATGTAACTTAGGTTTTATCAAAACCAAAAGTTGTGTCTTTGGTGGCAACCAGATTCTGTCCCGTCTTCTTCATAAATTTCTTAGCTCTTCTAACAGCACTAGCCAAAGCCCACATGATATCCATCCTTTCCAACTCTGTCTCATCCATCTGCTCATAATCTTCCTCTACGAGATGACAATTTCCTATTTTACCAGCAACCAAACCATCATACGAGTGTACAACCGTAGTGAGAAGATCCATATGCTCTTTTGCTACCTCGACAGTAATATTTCCCAGATTCTCAGTCTTCAGCTTTGTAGGATTAAAGTCAAGGATAATATACTGAGTTCCAGATGATCCTGATGATTCACTTCTAGAAGAACCACTTTGAGAAGTTCCAGAAGTGTTGGAAACAAATGTTGTTTGAAGAGGTGTACCGGATGAAACTGGTGTGGGAACAACATTATATAGTGATGGATTCTGTGTGTATGACCCTTTCTTGGACTTGTATTTCATCCTTACCTCCTCCTCCCTCAACTTCAAGATAAAGTCATTGATGTCCAGAGTAGCTAAAACTTTATTCTGTCTTACATTAGACACAAAAGAATCCTATTTATCCAGCAGACCATCAGCAAAGCTTGCTACTTTATCCTCCATTGAGGTAGTTACTCCATAATTATGCAGCTCACGCATCAGATGATAAAACCTATCTATAATATAATCCAAGCTTTCATTTTCCATGGATGAAAAGTTATCGAATTCCTTCTTGAGTGCTTTACCCTTCAGTGCCTTTATGGTTGCATTACCATCATATCTCTTTTCCAGTGCCTCCCATAGCTTCTTTGAATGTGTATGTTCCAAAAACTGATGGAAAACATCCTTTGGAATTGACTGTGTCAGTAAGGCATAGGCTTTCTTTTTAGCGTTGTATGTAACCTTTTGCACTTCATTCATCCCACTTAGAGTCAGTTTAACTCCATTTGCTCCAACAGGCAAAGTATAACCAGTCTTAATTGAAGTCTACAAGTTTGGGTCAACTCTGTTAAGGTAGATTTCAAACCGTTGTTTCCATTGCGGATATTCATCGAAGGTCAATAGTTTTGGTGGTGTGTTATGATTTCCAATCTCATTTTCCAGAAGTAATAGATTTTTGATCCGTGAGTCCTTTCTAGCAGTAAATGCGGAGTTCTGATCGTCCATGGTTTCAAACTTAAAAAAATTATGTATATCACAGAGTCAATCGTGCGATTGGAGAGTATGACTAAGTTCAATTGTGCGATTGGAGAGTGCGACTGAGTTCAATCATATGATTGAGTTCAATCGTGCGATTGAGGGATGCGAATGAGTTCAACCGTGTGGGTTGGCTTAATCGTGCGAATGAGCAATACGACTAAGTCCAGTCGTGCGGTTGAATCGTGCGATTGGGACTCAGTCATGCGATTGAGCCAATCGAGCGACTGAAGTTGCTGTGGATGAAAAATTCGAAACTTTGAACACTTTCACACCAAAAAACGATTTTTCACGAACCCTAATTTTCCGTAAGTCGAAAAGTTTGAAACTTTTGAATCATGCACACTTCAAAAACACTTTTTGAATCAAAACACGAATCTTTTGAATGAAAACATTAATTTTAACGAAAACACCAATCGAATCCATGAAGAATCAACAGCCAAAGCTCTGATACCACTTGTTATGACCATATACGTATGGAGTACTAACTGATTTAACGTGAAACCAAATCAAATAGTGCAGAATCCTATTTGATTGGCGATCCAATTAGTGAGAACGATAAGCTGATCGATCTAACGATTAAACAAAAGTTAAGAGGAGTAGAAAACAATCAGGAACGAACTATGAAGTTGGATGGATGAACTAGGACGCTCTAGACGGCTAGGGTATGCTAATATTTGAAGTGTTGTGTTTTTCCACGAATTACGTGGTATTTATAGGTTGCAGTGTATAGTCGTACGACTGAGCCATTAGCACGGTTCAGTCGTGCGACCGAGTCAAGCGATTGATTCATACGCACGACTGAACTCTATGAATGGTTAAGTTGTGCGACTGAGCCAGTATTATGACTCAGTTGTGCGACTGATCCAGTCAACTAGTTCAGTCATGTGACTGAGCCAGTCTTATGACTCAGTCGTGCGACTGAGCCAGTCACCTGGTTTAGTCGTGCGACTGGTCCATAAGCATGGTCCATTAGCATGAATGACTACAAGACTAAGTCAAACACATTTCTGAATCATTACTAACTCAGAACTATGAATCACTACTACAAACCTATATATAATGTTCAGTTAAGTGTGTAGTAATAAACATTATAAGAATACAATATAATCAATAGTAAATAGACATCCAAATATATATTATATTACAATAATACCCTTGTATTACCCATATGCAAGAAATAAAAGACATAAATGTTTAAGTACAATAAACTAGGGACATCATGTATTAACATAGCTCTGTAGAGATGCTTATCAAGACACTCCCTCTCAAGATCAGGTCCTAGGAAGTAGTTTCTTGCTATGGGTGTCTTAGCAACCTTACACTCAGTCAGATGAAATCTGACAAGTATATCTTAAACATACTTTGACTAGTTTATAAAGATGTCATTGTCAACCTGCTTCACTTGAATTCCTAGAAAGAAATTGAGTTCTCTCATGGCACTTATTTCAAATCTATTCTTCATCAGCTTCTCGAAGTTTTTTATTGAGCTTTGAATTAGTTGACCCAAACATGATGTTATCTACATAAACTTGAACCAACATCAAGTCATTCCCTATTCCCTTAATGAAGAGTGTGTTGTCAATAGTACCCCTCTTACAACCATGTTGAACAAGGTACTATGATAGTGTCTCATACCACCTCCTTGGAGCTTGATGCAACCCATAAAAAGCTTTGTCAAGCTTGGAGACATAATCAGGATGATCTGGGTCTGTAAAGCCAGGTGGTTGTTTGACAAACACTTCCTCATCTATCACTCCATTTAAAAAGGCACACTTGACATCAAGTTGGTAAACATTGAAATCCTTGGATGTAGCAAAATCAAGGAATATCCTAACAGTTTCAAGTCTTGCTATAGGAGCAAAAATATCTATATAGTCAATCCCTTCTTCTTGTGTGTACTCTTAGACAACTAGTTTTTCCTTGTTCTTAATGACAAGTCCTTTATCATCCTTCTTATTCTTGAAAACCCACTTGGTACCTATGTCTTCCTATGAGGAAAAGGGCATAGGTTCCAAACCTTTTGTCTTTTGAATTGAAGCAACTACTCATACATTGCTTCAACCCAAATTCCATCCTTTAGAGCCTCATCAACCTTCTTTGGCTCAATCTGGGACAAGAAACATGAGTGAAAACAAACCTTTTTGTTATGGGTTTGTCCTCTTGTTCTCACCCTAGTCTCAACATCTTTAATTATATTTATGGTGGGGTGGGACTTGTGGATTCTTAGTTGATGAATCAAAGCAAGTTAGTTAGACAGATCTAAATTGGTGAAATTTAGATATGGTGATTGAGTATCACCCACCACATCAGTATACTTATTAAGAGAAGCTTGATTCAATGAGTGTGTGACATCATTGATATTGTCTTCTATAGAATGGTTATCAGTATCAAAAAATTCATGATCATTATTACCACCTCCATCTCCTCCTACATTGGAAACCTCTTCATTTGAGTTTTGTGCCTTAATGCTAGAATTGGTAGGCACCTCAGATGTATCAGTTGAAGAGTTTGTCATTTTTATGATAACATGATTTCCAACTATGGGGTTTGTTATCACTGGAGCTAAAGTAATTTTCTAACATGGTCTTCTCAGTTCAACTCTTGGGTCAGGATCTCCTGTTGATAAGCTAAATGTAGATCCAAAAACATCTTCACAAGATTTTTTAAAACAGTTGGCAAATAAATCAAGATAAAATATCCAATCAAGACAAGAACCTTTCACACTAGGTGTGTGCTCATTGAAGGTCATATTGGCTGACTCCTTAACTACTCTAGTTCTAAGATTGTATACTCTATAAGCCTTAGCTTGGGAAGAGTATTTAATAAAGTGTCCATTATCTGATTTCTTAACAAATTTGGCTATCTGGTCTTTGGTATTCAAGATGGTGCAAGGATATCCAAATGATCTGAGGAAACCAATAAAAAGTTTCCTTTTGTGCCATAGCTCATAAAGAGTCTTACCATTAGTCTTGACTACTAAAGCTCTATGCTACACATAGTAGACAGTGTTGACTACCTCTGCCTAGAAGGTGATGGGCAGTTTAAAGTCAAAGAGCATGGTCCTTGTAGCCTTAATAAGTGTCCTTTTTTCCTCACAGCAACACCATTTGGCTGAGGAGTCTTGGAAGCATTATATGGTCTTGTAATACATTTTGCATCATAAAATATGTCAAGAATTTGGTTCTTGAATTTATTTACTTGATCACATCTTATGATTTTGACCTTGTAATCACATTGATTCTCAATTTTCAAAATAAAGTTCTTCAAGATCTCAGGAGTCTCATCCTTAGTTTTAAGGAAGAAGACCTATATGAAGTCATCTGTGATCACCAGGCAATATGAAGTCCTTCCTAAACTCATTACACTGGTAGAGCTAAAGAGATCCATATGTAACAAGTGTAACGGAGTAGTGATGGAGTTATTTTCCTTTGGCTTATGAGACACCTTGTGTTGCTTTACTTTCAGGCATGCAACACAATGGTCATCACTTATAAACTCTTTCTTTAGCATTCCAGTTACCAAATCATCTTTAATTAACTTATTCATGTTCTTAAAGTTTACATGACATATTCTTTTATGCCAAAGGGAAGACTCATCATTATCTGCTTTAGATAGAAAGCAAGAACTTCTTCTGATAGGGAGGTTTCATGTAAATTCATCTTGTACATGTTCCCTTTCCTGGGGGCTCTGAGAAGGATACGCTCTTGAGGAATGACCACTCCGAGCTTGAGAACAATGCACTCTTGCTCAGTGAAGAGCATGTTATGTCTCTGGTCATAAAATTAGGATACACTAAAGATATTGTACCTAAGCTCCTTAACATAGTTTACCTTCTTAATGCTGAGCTTATCATTTATGACTCTGCTCCTTCCTATGATGTAACCACTTGATTCTCCTCCAAAAGCAACTGGCCCTCCATCAATTTTCTTGAAGTTTTGAAGCAAAGATCCATTGACTGTCATGTCCCTAGAACTGCCACTATCAATGATCCATATATTTCCGTTAGTCCTTATTTGTTTCTGCACAGAAAGAGATGGTTGGTTACATTTGGAAACCCAAGTCTTGTTGGTCTTGGGATTATTAAAGTGAAATAAAGATAGTTCAATCGTTATTGATCCTATATGAAAACTCTAAGGGATTTGCTATTGTAGATGAAGAACTTTAAGTCACATGGCCTTCCTTTATCTTCCACACCATCTTTGGAAGATTACACGTGGCCTTCAAGACTTTGGAAGTTTTGATCACTTTGGAAGTTTTGGATAATGGACCTTCAAAAGCTTTTGCATCCACTATAGCAGTCTCCAGTACTTCAAAAGCATTTCTTTCTTTTGAGACCAAATTTTCTTTTGAAGATAGTTTTCCACCTATCTTCATCACTTTAAACATTCCAAAAGGAAGAGACTTTCCTTTCAAAGCTATTTTCTTCTTTTTCTTCTCAGAAGTTTTCTTCTTGGTCATATGGATGGTACTCTTGAGAATGTAGATGCAACTCTTAGCAAAGTGAGAGGTACTGTCACACATGATGCATTCAATTGGTATACTTCTGAGAGTTTTCTTCTAAGTAGAAGGCTGAGCTGGATCTTTTTCCACTTCCTTCTTCATATTCATAGATGATGCAACAAGCTTCTTAGGGTGAGGCTTGCTCTTAGAACTGGATGGTTTAGGATGTGTAGGAGTGATGCATATTTGATTAACCTTCTTCTTTTGACCAAGATGATTTGCATATGAACTAGGACTCCTCGTACTAGAGTCCATAGTTGAGCCTTTAGTCTTCACCACTTCACCACTTCAAGTGGCCTTGATCTCTTAGGCTTTCTTTGATTTTCTTTTGGCTGCCCTGATCAAGTTCTTCCTAGTAGATTTAGTCATCCTTGGTTTCTTCATCTTCTCTAGGAGCATAGTGACCCTTCTTATGATTATCCTCCTCACTCACTATAGATTCATCCTTCATTATCTCCTCTTCATCGTTATCCTTTTCTTGGATAGGATCTATGAGGGGCAGCTCATCATGACTAGTTTCACACCTTGGGGTCTTACAGATAGTAATGTGTGTGGATGAGCTATCACACTTGAACCCAATCCCTGCCTATTCTGATTAAAAAATCTTTCCATGTAAGGATGAAGATATGATGTTCTTGAAGGTATCCTATTAAAGAACATATTTTTCTGCCCTGGCTTTGCTGATCACAAGCTCAATCTGGCATTCAATTAACTTGGTAATGAGATCTTTGATTTGAGTCTAGTAATTTGTGTGCTCATGCTTAAAAGTTGAAATTGTTTTTTCTAAATCTTCAATTGTATGTTTATAGTCATTTTCAGCTCTTTTGAAATCAACTTTTAAAATATTCAAAGACTCAAGGTCAGATCTCACTTCTAGGTTATAGGACCAATACGTGTTTACTTTAGCAATGCATTTAGGTGTATAAAGATGTTTAATACCTTGGCTTCTTCATGGTTAGCCTTCAATTCTTGGTTGGGAGAAGTATCTTCCACCTGAAATCACTAGTCAAAGCCTCCCTCTGCACCAGGATGATAAAGATGTGGCCTTCAAGACTTCGGAAGTTCTGATCACTTTGGAAGTTTTGTATACTGGACCTTCGAAGCTTTTGCATCCATTACAACAGTCTCCAGTACTTCAAAAGCATTCCTTTCTTTCGAGACCAAAGTTCCTTTTGAAGATAGTTTTCCACCTATCTTCTACACTTTAGACATTCCGAAAGGAAGAGACTTTCCTTTCAAAGCTATTTTCTTCTTTTTCTTCTCAGAAGTTTTCTTCTTGGTCATATGGATGGTACTCTTGGGACTGTAGATGCAACTCTTAGCAAAGTGAGAGGTACCATCACACATGATGCATTCAATTGGCATACTTCTGAGTGTCTTCTTCTGAGTAGAAGGCTGAGCTGGATCTCTTTCCATTTCCTTCTTAGGGTGTGGCTTGCTCTTGGAACTGGATGGTTCAGGCTGTGCAGCAGTGATACATATTTGATTAACCTTCTTCTTTTGATCAGGATGATTTGCACATGAACTAGGACTCCTGGTACTAGAGTCCATAGTTGAGTCTTTAGTTTTCACCACTTCACCACTTCACCACTTAACCACTTCACCACTTCAAGTGGCCTTGATCTCTTGGGTTTTCTTTGATTTTGTTTTAGCTGCCCTAATCAAGTTCTTCCTAGTAGATTTGGTCATCCTTGGTTTTTTCTTCTTCTCCAGGAGCATAGTGACCCTTCTTATGATTATCCTCCTCACTCACTATAGATTCATCCTTCACTATCTCCTCTTCATCTTTATCCTTTTTTTGGATAGCATCTATGAGGGATAACTCATCATGACTAGTTTCACACCTTGGGGATCTTACAGATAGTAATGTGTGTGGATGAGCTATCAAACTTGAACCCAATCCCTCCCTATTCTGGTAAAAAATCTTTCCATGTAAGGATGAAGATATGATGTTCTTGAAGGTATCTTATTAAAGAACATATTTTTCTGCCCTGGCTTTGCTGATCACAAGCTCAATCTGGCATTCAATTAACTTGGCAACGAGATCTTTGATTTAAGTCTAGTAATTTGTGTGCTCATGCTTAAGAGTTGAAATTTTTTTTCTAAATCTTCTATTGGATGTTTATAGTCATTTTCAGCTCTTTTAAAATCAACTTTTAAAATATTCAAAGACTCAAGGTCAGATCTCACTTCCAGGTTATAGGACCTATACATTTTTACTTTAGCAATAATTTAGGTGTATAAAGATGTTTAATAACTTGGCTTCTTCATGGTTAGACTTCAATTCTTGGTTGGGAGAAGTATCTTCTACCTGAAATCTCCAGTCAAAGCCTTCCTCTTCAACAACAACAACAGCTTGTTGTTTTGGTTAGCTTGGATTCTAATATCTGGGAGATGCATTAGTGTAGCTTGATTTGGATTATGCTTGGCCACCATTAGTCCTTTTTGCCTTGCACTCCCTAGCAAAGTGTCCCATCTGGTTACAGTTGTAACACGTAACTTTGCTTTTATCTAGTCCAAAGTTTCCACTGGACGCATTGCTGGGAGACTTTCTTTCGGTTAGCTTGTAGAACTTCTTGGCTCTATGAGTGAGAAGAACTATTTGCTGGACTATCTCCGTATACTCCAGGTCATCTGGATAGATACAATCCGACTTTTCAAGAGTGAATAGAAAGTTTCCACAATTTTCATCAGTAGACAAAATGGCTTGAGATGAGTTTGTCTTTTGGTATAGGCTTTCGTGGATGTAGCTCTCCCTTGGTGGCTCAGGGAAGGTGATGAAAAGACCCTTTTATGAGTTGTCAAGGTAGCATATAAGATAATGCTATGGTTCTCTACTATCCTTTTCAACCACATGGAGGGCTGAACTCTGTTAATCGCTGGAAAAGCTGCTTGATGGATTCAGCATGTTCATGTCCATCTGGTAGCAACTAAGAATACCATAAAGCTCTATGAGAGTAAGGGTGGAAAGGTTTTCAGTTCTCTTAAATAGCCATACGATAGTGAGTTTATTATTTGGGAAGCGAGAACATGATCTTCCTTACAATGTCCCTATTCTCAAGCTAAACTACAACATACATGCGAGTATCTACAATCTCAACATACCTTAAATATTGTAGAGTCATATTTTCACATGTCTTGCAGGTGAAGTTGTCAAACTGCTGTGTCACGAGATCCTTGTTGTTTTCTTTAGCCTCATTAGAGCCCTCATACATAAGGCTTAAATGCATCTCAGAGCTGCTTAGCAGTTTTGCACTTATTAAAGCCTATGTATATAGAATTTGGAAGAGTAGTTTGGAGAGCGGTCAAGTCCTTCTGATCTATGTCAATATTTTTCCAATATTCCTCAGAATAGTTGGCCAATTTCTTTGGAATCATCCCACGCCCAGCAGTTGCTAATAGGTGCTTGGGATGTGAGGTCCTTCGATAACAGATCTCCACATCCTGCTATCTTGAGACTTGATAAACCATTCCATATGTTAGCACCAAGTATCAAAGTAATTAGGAGTGATCAGCGGAGATTTTATCCTATTGGTTTCCATATAAGCTTTTATGAGAGCTGTCATTTGAGTTGGTAAGTGTTTTGTTAAACTGAATAGATTTAAGATGATGAGATCTCACAATCAAGAGCCAAAAAGGCTCTGATACCAATTGCAGGATGTTGCTGGGGAGCAATAGAATAGTTTCATGATAGTTAGAGACACTTAGAACACTTAACAGATCAAATAGAGAACTAGCTAAATGAAATAATGAACACAAGTAATGAATACAAAAGAACATAATAAGATGGTTTTCAAGAATTATCTATATTGCTATCAAGTGATTTACAAATGTTAAAAGCTTAGTCTTAAGAACTGGTACCTGAGATACTTTATACTACATCTTATAGCCGTCCATACTTTGAATGTCAGCTGAAAACACAAATCTAGACAACAAGATCAATGTAAAGTCAAAAGGCAGATTACCTTGACATGGCATAGCTCACATCATTATCTAATACAAAAAGGATAAAAGTACAAAAGTATAAAGTTACAGACTCTAAACTTTAATCTACAGTTGATGAAAGTATGGACATTTTGTCAAAAATGGTACAGATTTTGTCAAAAGTAGGTCAGAGAAAGCATATCTTCTCTGTATTCGGAAGAAATTAGTCTTTTGGCTTCGGATGACTTTTTCTTAAAGATTCGGAAGACTTCATCTTTGGCTTCAAAAGAAATGGTCTTGTGGCTTCGGAAGATTTGAGACTTAGTGAAATTCCTTAATTTATGTAAAATCATACGAAGTAACTTTACTTGTACGTCACATATGCATGCTGAGAGCTCTATGGTTACATCAGCCTTTAAGTATAACTCTTACATTCCTATTGCTGATTATCATAGCAACAAAAAGTGCTCAAGGCTATGTAGCGTGCAATTTTTTGGGTTTTGTTTGTGCTTTTGTGTGTGTTTGGTATTGCTTTTTCAAATGGTGTAATCACCTAAACCATCCAACACCTATTTATACTAGTTTCAATTGGGGGGGGGGGGGTGGTAGACCACAAAATAGCAAGAAAAACTCAATAAGAAACAACTCTAAAGCCGTTACCCAATTACTTGAATTCAAAATTGGTTTTTAATGATAGGAACATGCAAGATTAGGCCTTGTAGGAACTGAATAGGATTGGAACCAAGTATGAGGAGTAGAGGTGAACCCGGGTAGAAACTGATAGGTTTTTATGAGTAGAAATGGTTAAACCGATAGGACTAAGAAGCAGTTTCAATCAGGTGCTCAGGTTAGGATAAAAACCAGGATATTTTATGAACTAGTAATCCCATAAACACATTCTAACTCACATTTATAAA
>BJCN01103758.1:0-12854 GCA_018326445.1 Flaveria brownii
GGAGTAGTCGTGGACGACGCAGATGGCGTCGAAGATCGGCACCAGAGTGAGGGGGTCCATGATTGTGTGAAGAGTTTCAGACCTCGAGGGTTTGTGAAGTGGCCAGAGGTGTGGGCGACGGAGTGACGGTGGTAGAATTGCTCCGGCGTTACGGTTCCGAAGGGGCTGCTTTTGTTAGCCTCTGCAATTGGGTCCACCATCGTTAATGGTGGTAGGGGGGATGGTGGTGAGGGGGGTGTTAGATTATATTCAAGTTTGGTATATTATATTTTATTGTTTTAAAAAATTACAACAATTATCCTAATCTAATATAATTTGCATAATTAGTCCTTCAAATGTAAAATGACCAAAGTGTCATCATATTTAACTGTAAAAACTAAGAGAGTTAGTGTCAGTGACCAAAACCATTACAAAAAAGAAACCACAGGGCATGATTTGATCAAAGATTCCTTTTTGGACCGAAATGCTTAAAATGATTAAACCAGAATGATCAAAACCGAAATTTACTCTTAATTTTAATACCAAAAACATCGGTTAAAGACAAAAAATGAAAAAGCCCAGTTATCAAGCGTCACGTGACATAACGGTCATATGCGCAACCCATCTGATTTATAAATGTTCGCCTCTACCCAAATTGTATACAGTTTAAAAACACAATTATGAAAAGACTTATATAGAGAAATATCTCATAAAAGGTATTTATATGTATATTATTCGTTCTTTTAATATGTTAGAAAAATAAAAATTAAATTAATTATAGAGTAAAATGTTATTTTCGTTCCTGACGTTTTGTTGAATTTGTCATTTCAATCCAATTTTTTTTTTTACTATTTCAGTCACTATAGTTTATCAAATATTATCATTTTCATTCACTCCACTAACTCCGTTAAGATTTTCGTTAAATATGAGGGTAATTTAGTATTTTTAAAACTTTAATTATCCAATTAAAACAAATTAATCAATTAATATTAAATTAAAATTAAAAAACATATAAAGAGACTAGTGAGATTGAGCGATTCAATTTAAAATATTCGATTAACTCTAACTCATGTTGTTCGATTGGGGTATATTTTTTAGATTCAATTAATCTTCAATTATGTTCTTACATGTACATTTATTCGATTGAGATCTACTGTGGGATTGAGTTCTGCTGTTGTCACGCTTTGTTTGATTGAGATCTGATATTGTCATGTTAGGTGACAACAACAGACCTCAATCAAACAAAATATGACAACAATAGATATCAATCGAACAACGGTGCACCTTCGAACAAAACATTAAATATCAATTGAAAAGTCACAACAAACCTCAATTGAATAACATAATTTAGAGTTAATCGAAACGTTTAAATCAAAACGTCTGATCTCACTTGTCGCTTCATATGTTTTTTTATTTTAATTAAATATTAATTGATTATTTTATTTTTATTGGATAATTACGGCTTTGAAAAAGACTAAATAACCATCATATTTAACGGAGATCTTAACGGAGTTAGTTGAGTGGATACAAATGACAATATTTGATAAACTACAGTGACTGAAATGACAAAAAAAAGTTTTTGAATTGAAATGACAAATTCTAACAAAAAAACAAGGACGGAAATGACATTTTACTCTTAATTATAAGACCTTGAATGAAATAAATGATGCGGAACCACAAAACAAGTGCTTTTATCTTTATTTAAACTTGAAACAATTAATTCATTACTACAATAAACATTCACTCAAATACTTATCTGATTGATTTGAGCTCCGTTCCTCATTTCTCTTTTCCTAAGGCTATCGATGGCACTGATCGGAATTTAAATTTTTTTGAGATGATAGGTGACATGTGGCGTTGGTGGTTCGATTGCGAGTTTCACTGGAGAAGACGATGGAGCGGTCAGAGGTGGTGGCTAGCGGTGATCGATGCTGGCTCTTGGTGGCCGACGATATGATTATGGTGGGTGACGATGAACACTTGGACCACAACAGTAGTGGTTTGGTTGTGCTAACTGCTAAACCCTTTTGTGAAAAAGTCTACTACGTACAATCGGATCTTTCAAATGAAGGAAGAAAAAAAAAGATTTTTGGCCCAAAGTGTGCCATGCACATGTATCAGAACAAGACAAACAACTTTTATAGTGAAGTTTAGATGTTAGTATGTATAATATATAAAACATACACTTTAACATATTATGCGTTGGATAATTAAAGGTATATAAATATTTACACAATAGCGATAGTGGTTTTAATATTTATATAATACTAATATGGTTTTTTTAACCATATTAGAAATGTTGATAGTTTATTAGGATAAAGTTTAAATAAATAGGCTACTTAAATTAAAAAGTGTAAAAAGTAATTTCAATCATCAATTATCTTAATCAGTGATCGAGATCAAATTATAAAAAATATTTGTTAGATAAATATTTCAAAAATTGTCACTTATGTTGCTTTTTTACAAGTTTTCCTTTTTTTAAACGTTCATGACTATTATGTATAATAGTATTTTTTTTGCTTATAAAAATTACACCATGAAAACGGTCGTTTTTAATTTTTAAAACGAGTATAGTATTGTTATATAAAAAGATAATAATTATTTTATATTTTTAAGCTTATATCTTGTTATTGTATTTTTAGTGCAGTTTATTATTTTTTTTGTTAGTTGTGCTTTTTTAAATATTATTGTGTTTTTCGAATAAGATGAATTTTAAAAAATGTAATGATAGAATAACATTATTGTACATCTCTAATATGTAAAGCACAATAATAAACTAACAACTAATTAATCTAATACATTAAAAATAACCAAATAATATAATGTCTAATTGTGTTTTAAAATGTCATTGTATTATCTTGAACACTATGAGTATTGAACATACATTGGTGAAATAATATTATTGTGTACTTCTAAGTATAAACACAGTAGAGAGGTACGCATTGATGTTATTTCACCAATGTATGTTTCAAAATCTATAGTGTTCAACATAACACAATCAAGATAAAAAAATTACAATGAGACATTGTATTATTTTATCATTATCTTTAATGTATTAAATTAATTAGTTGTTAATTTATTATTGTATTTTGCATATTAGAGACGCCCAAAATGTTATTCCATAATATTTTTTTTAAAATTCACCATTTTGAAAAAACACAATAGTTTTAAAAAACACAACTAATAAAAATACACAATAAACTGCGCTAAAACACAATTACAAGATATGAGTTTAAAACGTAAAAAAGTTTATCACCTTTTTATATAACAATACTCTACTCGTTTTAAAGATAAAAAAACATTCGTTTTTATGAATGTTAACAAACGTGGCTAATTTAAAATTTTCATATAATAAATTTTTCCCTATAATTTGATCCCAATCATTGATTAAACACATTATTAATTGAAATTACTTATTATACTTTTTAGTTTTAAAAATTTTTTCATTTAAATATTTTCCAAAATAAATAAATCTTGACATCATAGACACCATCAATACTATAAAAATACATATGTGTGACCATTAAACAGTCATGGTCCTTTAATTGTAATATGTTTGTAGCTAATTTGTTTTGTGACCAAAATCATTAAGTTACTGTTATAATCATAACCAAATTTGCAACCAGAACTTGAGACACCCTGCCACTATCATCGATCGCAAAAGTTACAAGGAAAAAAGAAGTTTTCCTTTTTTCTATTTACAGTTATATCTAAATACATATAAATATAAATAGATAAAAATGAAAATATAACATAAAAAAACTTAAAAACCTTATACATGTTTACAAAGTTATCATATTTATTTCCCATCATATAAGGAAAAAAGAAGTTTTCCTTTTTTCTATTTATTAGTTATCTAGCATACTTCTTATTCTATACTATAATTGATTTACATTAGTCAGAGCTAAAATACACAAGATTTGTTATAGGCAGAGTTATAACTTTTTTTAAGGGATCACCGTACCAACTCCAAATGGTTTTGTCATTCAACCCAAAACCCCATCTATTCTATTTAAATGAATTTGTTGCATGCTAAAATATACAAGATTAAGGATTATTGAGTCAATCATGACAACATATTATTGCCTTTGAATTCAACATACATATATAATAATTATCTTTACTCCTATATAAAACAAAAAGGCTGGGCAAAAAGGTAATTTAACACTATTCTGTAAGACGCGCCCTTTTAGATACCCCTCACCCCCCGCCTCCTACACAGTCCCACACCCTCCGCCTCTTCTGCTCATTGCTGGCATTTATTACGCATCACTGAGTCGCCACCATTGAATGTGGGAGTAGTTGATAGGCACGACGTTCCCTTCAGCCCCATTCAATTGCCCTACTCCTTTCCAATCCCCCCAAGGCCAATGTATATCTACAGCGGGAGATGCAAATAGTGATGACCCACATCCGACTGAACATCGTCTTCATCAGGTACTCTCTCCTTCCTCTTCTCCCTGTCACGTCGGTGTAATCTAAGGCTTGTGCTTGTGGTTTCACACGCTCTTGTGGAATAGACTTGGTGCTGTTTTTGCGGTGCCCGATCGAAGGCCAGTAGGGTTCAACTCTTTGGTTTTTTCTACCTTTGTCTTGCCATATGTGATGGGTTTGCAATTTAGTTCTATTTGTGAAGTAAGATTGATTTCTTTTGAACCTTTGAACACTACTTTATTTGTTCGTCATTCTAGCAGAATTTTATAGTTATTTATTTTAATATTTTTGTTGCAGGGAGGGCTAACTTTGAGCTCCTTGTAAAGCTTGGAGCAGATAGATGATGCATTCATGATAGAGACATTTTTTTATGGTAAAATACTGTAGGTGACTTTATCCTCATATTTATCTCAACACTTAAAAAATATATTTTTTTTATAATTGTAGATAAGTAACTTATTCATGTGAAGGATGTAATTTTATGACACTGATTGATTATATTATTATATTTGTAGAAATTTGATGCAAATATGAAATATGGGTGAAATTGTAGCTCTTGTGAAAGAACTTCAGGTAATCTCTCTTTCTCAAGGTTTAACATACTTAATGGTCTGTTTTTACTTCATCATGGTTTAAATCGATTGCTTGCTTTATTTTTTTTAATTTATCAAAATGTAGTCGATCAAAGTTTTTATGAACTAACTCTTATTCTTGCAGAAGACCAAGATTGCTAATGCAATAGTAAGTTGTGTGAAAGTTTGAATATTTTATACATTTGTCGTCCCATTTGATTGTTTGTATGATTCATATTTTTTAGATTGACTTATCTTCCATGGAATTTTTAAAATTAATCATCCTAATTCAATGTTATTATTTATGAAAGTGGTTTCAGTTTGTGTATTTTTTTTGTACATAAGTTTCAGGTGTCTTGCCTAAATGTTGTTCTATCACAAGAAATATATAACTTTTCATTTCGTAGATCATGCGATAATCTTTGGTTGTAGGCGGTAAATTACAGGTAATGGCACCATCAAGTAAATGTTAGGCTATTTCCTCTCACAACTTTATATGGTAACTACAGTAGTGGAACAGAGCTCTTTGGTTGAGAATTCTCATAAATATCGTTTTTTAATTATCAACTACACTTGGGAGTCCAAGCCATTTTTTCCTTTAAAAAACTCAGCCTTTACATATACAATTTTGACAATTTTAGTCACCTAGACACTAGCAAATAACTTTTCACTAATGAAGTGAATGAAGTTCTTCTGTATGGATATTTTTTTAAGATTAAAGAAGCAATAAGTAAGTTGCCTACTTGGAGGAATCTATTATATAACATCTTATCCAGGTTTGTTTTTCTTCTATGGTTCTCTTCATATTCAATAGAAGTTGATTAGATGAAGGTGATCCATTTTGTTTTTTTTTGTTCTTATTTAGTGAAGCAGTTAACTATATTTCACCTACTGGATCTTTTTGAAAAATTCAGTTGTTATCTTTTTACTTGATCTGATTACTACTTTTATAACTGAATTATGCTAACTTAATGCAAATCATGAATGGTTGCAGGTTTACTTCGTACTAGAGCAGCAGAACAAGCTTGTTACTGATTTTATTAATAATTAGTTTGTCTATTTGATACCAGTGGAGTATTAAATATCAAGATCATTTTGAATTTGTAAATTCAGTGTATTTAAATACTTGTTTGATGTTGAATAAAGCATAATATCTATTCTTTGCATCAATAATAAGTTTATTATCATTTTATTGACACAATAGATTATGAAGGTTGTTAATCTGGTGGCATCCATTGAAAAAGTGTCTATTTGGAGGGAAGTTTGAGAAATTGTGATAATTTTAGTATAACGGTTTTTTTTTAATTATAAAGGTGAATTTGAAAAGGCTTAAGAGTCGATTTAGTTCACAACCTCTAATAAAAAAGAAAGTAATCTCATCTCTTAAGTTAATTATGGTTTTTATTAGAGTTAATTACGTAGATGGTACCCATCGTTTGTCAAAAGTAACGAGTTTGAGGTCCAACTTTGAAAAGTAACACATTTAGGATTTGTCGTTTCATTTTTATAACGCTTATGGTAACTAAGAGCATTCATAGTGGAATCTCTAAAAAGATTAGAGTGTGTTTACTATATTATATGAAATGGTTTTGAGTGGTTGTGAGTGAAGTAGAGAGAAAATGTTACTGTTGATATGTATATTTGAAGAATTACTGTTCAATTCATATAGATTTTTTAGTATATTTAAAAGTGGTTGTGAGTAGAGAAGAGAGGAAAAAGTAATGATAAAGATATAAAAATTATTATGTAATTAAAAATAAGATAAAAAATAGTGATTTTTAGTATACTTATATAAATAAAGATAAGTAATCTATTGTGAATGCTTTAACCCTAAACTTTGTTAACTTTTACAAGAAATAAAAAACTAATATGTATTGCACATAAGGGTATTTTGGGTCTTTTTAATATTAGTTTTATTCTTTTATTTTAAAGCTATTATATATGAGAAATGTTCCACTAAAAATATATTTTACCTAAAAAGGATAAGAAATGATCTTAGCCTTTTATTTCTCAATCAATGATTAACAAAATAATATTGTAAAAGTGGAAGGGTATTTTGGGTATGTAACCACTATTGTTGATCTTTTTGAGTTTCCCCTGATTTTTTTAAACGTTTATTACTTTTTTATGCTAGATTACGTTTTAAAACAAATTCCACTATAAAGTCAAGTATTTTACTCTTTACATTGAGTATAGTATTGCTATATTTTTTTACAAAAAAAAATTATGTGAAATTATGCTGCATTTTAACGTTTTTGTGTTGTATTTCATAAAAAACATAGAATTGTGCTGTTTTATGTCAAACTGTGCTATTTGACTAAACACAGCACAAAACTGCGTTGTTTGACATAAAACAATACAATTCTATATTGTTTTTATGGAATACAATACAAAAACGTTAAAATGCAGCAAAATTTCACATAATTTTTTTTTAAAAAAATATAGCAATACTATACTCAATTTAAAGAGGAAAAAATGCTTGATTTTATGATGCAATTTGTTTTAAAAGATAATCAACCATGAAAATGTTATAAATGTTTAAAAAAATTAAGAGAAACTCATAAAAGTTAACAAAAGACAAAATAACATTTCATCTTTTTTTTCAACATTATTATCTTAGCTATTGATTAAAAAATACAAGATTAAGATCATTTCTTAGCATTCTTAAACAAAATATATTTTTAGTGGAACCTCCTTATATATATATATACTAGGTTAGAACCTGCGTGATACACAGTCTGGATAAATAAGAAAATACGAAATAAAAAATTGTTACAATTTATAAATCTTTAAATTATATTATGTATACAACATTTAACTGTATTTATAATATTACCATCTCTATCTAAGATTAATAACTTTATTGTCTTTGCTTTATATTGTATTATATGGATTTCAAAGATAATTAGAAAATATTGCTAAAATCACAAAAGGCATCAATGTAAAAACATTTACCAATTGATAATTAAAATTATAAAAAAATAATTATTATCAAGCTTGTAAAACATTTGTAATAACTTCAAAATCAATTAGTTAGTGGAAATTTTTTTAGGAAGTCAAATATGGTAATACATGTAAATTTCAATAATATTAGAAATATTTGATTTAATCAACTATAAAATTTTAGAGTTAACTTATGTATAGTATGTTTCAATTTTTAATTTCAAATCAGGATTGAATTAAGAAAACTGAAGAAAATGAATGCGATAAACGTATGACTTTACTTAATTAATTGTATTTTGAGAAGATATTAAAATCAATCATGGAACATGATTTTGGCGGAAAAATAAGTTAGGAGGTCCTCTAAAAATATGCCACGTGTCACATGAGTTATTTCTTTATTATATAGTATAGATTAGCCTAATATATTTTAACCTATTAAGCACTAGCCACAAGATAAAGATGAGTTATTGATGTTTTATCCTAATAAATAATAACAATAAATAAATAAATTAAATTTAAAAGTTAAAATGTTATCCTAATAAATGTTTTTGCTATTCGCAAATATTTAAATCATATAAACTATTAAGATATATAAAATTAGGTTTAAAATAAATAAATAAAACCAATATTAAGAATATCATACCCTCATGTGCAAGGCACATAGGGTCTTTTTTGTTAAAAAGTAACAGATGTTAGTGTTAGGTCTTACAAGCATTACAAAATTGACACAACACATACTATGTTACTTCTCAAATTTAGGCCCCAAACTTGTTACTTTAAGCAAATGATAGGTACCATCTGCGTAATTAACTCTTTTTCTATTTGTAGCAAAAGGTAATATGCATGTTCTTTGGCTTACTTGACTTTTTTGCAGATTAATTTACTAGGATACATGCTATAGAAACTAGAAAGTTACAATCGTGAAATTGCTCCCCATTTTTGGTGCTTTCACATGGGAAATAGTTGATGCATTTAAAGATTATGAATGCAAAATAATTTGTATTTGTTTTTCACATTAGTAGGTGTGTTGTGATTAGTTTTTTTTAAATTGTTGTTTGTATAGAACAATGAGATCCATTTAATGATGAATTTGTATTAGTGTTTTATATGAAGCGCCAAATTGTTAGAAGCTTCATAGGAAATGCTAATTTCGTACTATAATGTTTAGAATTGTAATGTTCTTAAGACAAGGTAGCTTAGGATTGTATAAGTTTCTTTTTCGAATACATAAAACTCCCGTGGCAACGCACGGGTAATTTGATCTATTATGATTTCCTTTTACTACTACAACTGATTATCAAGAATTGTGTATTATCTTTTATGTTAGTAAGATCAAAAGGAAGGCGAAGAAAGGTGTAGAGAAGATATTCTCCCTTGGGATTACGAAATTCAGAGGTAATTTGGCGGTTATCGATGACTTACTCCTTTATTCGAATCTATCTGACACGGATTATGTTCTTGATGAAACAGAAGAGGTAGTTATGTAACCCTTTTTGTATATTTTCAGAAATATTAGCATAACTTAGGGAGAATTGATTGGGGTGTTTGGGTGAAATTACTAAAGAAAATGATCAATCCTTAAAAAATGAGAATATAATGTTGACTTCTTGAAGTAATTGCTGCAAATGTGTTATAATGTTAGGCAGAAGCTTATTATGATCCAGATTATCTAGGGTCTCCATGATCAGATTGCATGTTGCAAATAAACAAATTATTGAGATAAACGTAAAGATACCTAAAAAACAATTACTTTTATCAGGCAATCAAGTATTATCTTTTATACTTTGATGAACTCATTAACCATGGCTTAACATATTCAAAAGTTGTATGTTGGGCCTCTACATAAGTGCATTAGTTATGTTTTGCTGAGGCCATAACATCACATGCTTCTATTTCATAATTTTATAAAGAGTTGTTGTGTTAATGGTGGTTTTTGTTTTCAGCTATTCCAAACAACTGAATGTCTTTAACTACAAAAAAAAATAGACTGCTTAGAAACAAATGTGAAACTTGTTTTGTGCTCATAAAAGAATGTAATTTTGTGATCAGTGACATGCCTACAGTTTGTATAGTATTCCATGAAAATATGTCTATTTTCTACTTTTAGGCATTATTAGTGTCAGATTTTGGCCCAAAGATCACAATAAAGATTGTGGAGAGTTTGCGGGATGATATATATGCTGGAAAACTCAAATCAAGTGCTGAAATAAAGGCAAGTCTTGTGAATGTGATTCTTTTTTCCTTTTTCTGTTGGCTTACTTTTGGTTTGTAGGCAGTGGAGGATCCAAGGTTTCCAACCTCATATAACATGCATAACAAGTCGATAAGAAAACCCAATACAAAATGATAATTATTTATTTTCACTGCAAAACAGTACAAATAAATGAAAAACATAAAGTTCACTGGAAGTATTTTGGTGCAGTTTACAGCATATGATCCATGAAGTTTCACATATTTCTTATTGGTATATTTTGTAGGATGCTCTTAAGAAAAGTGTACCAGATATCTTGACAAAAATATGCCAAAACAGAGCGTAAGCTTGGATTCAGGTTTGTGAAATGAATGATCTTAGGATCTTAGGCTTCGTTTGTATGTTTTTTATTTGTTAATTATTCTAATTTTAGAGGATACCAGCAGATCATGATAGTTGATGTTAATGGAGGTGGAAAAACTACATCTCTTGGTATGGTTGATGATAAAGATTTTACATTAAAAATTTTTTTCGTTGGTGAGAATTATGATGTCATAATTATGTCAAAACCAGGGGATTTCTAAGGCTTGTTGGTCTGCTTTTATTATCGTACCATAGGAGACACAACAAATACAAGAAACCATTTTTAAGGAAACCGTGTTTGACATGAGGTCTTGACCAAATTTGATTTTTCTTATACTATTTGATTCCTGTTGAGGCAAAGTGTGGTTTAATTTCCATAACCTTTTCTGTTACTTTTAATTTTACATTTTCTTGTAATTAATAGTATTATTTTGTTATTCACAAGCTAAACATGAATTTATAGATTATTTCTATAGGTAGAAACTAAATTATATTTATAACTCAGTTTCAATTTGAATAAGCCAGGTTTTAAATTTAGTCAGATGATTCAATAAACTTCCAACCAAACACCTGAACCTCATTCATGTTTTCAAATTCGATTAAACAAAAAATATTTCTATACAATGTGAATTTGAAGATGAGTGTCATTTTCAAATAGATTTTAATTTTATCATACTAAAACCTTATTCATGTTTTCAAATTCGATTACAAGAGGAATGTTTCCATACAATGTGAATTTGAGGATGAGTGTCATTTTCAAGTAGATTATAATTTTATCATATTAACATATGATATGGAATTTGGTTTTGAGTCCAGTTCAGTTTAATATCATTGACTTTGATTGTTTTAGTTGATCGTTTTGGGTGTTTCAATGCGAGGGAAATTGGCTCATCGGTTAAAGAGTGAAGGGGCTAAAGTGAGTTCATGAATTAAATGTTGAAAAATTATGTGATCAACGTACTATAGAGTGAAGTATTTTTGGTTACGCTACTAATGAAATTTGTTTTTTAAATTTGTGTAGATATTATTGGCTGTTGGTGATACGTTTATGGCAGTTGCAAGTGACCAGCTGGAATTTTGGGCTGAAAGAACCGGTTGTGAGATTGTTTCAGCTGAAAGGGAAAAGGCAAAAGCATCACCAGGTAGACAATTAAACCAAGAGTAGTTCTAACATATGATCTTGAAGGTTTTTTTGAGTAGTTCTATCACAGGCCGTTAAGAAAGTTCAAACCTTATATTTCTAGGATAGAATGTCTAAAAAAATATTTAGTAGACGGGTGAGAAATCAGATCTTAAATAAAAAATATCATTTCAAGTTTTTGATGGCGTGAGTGCCTTTGCGTTGTCCTTTTCGACGCCCTAGAATTTAACAAAAAAGACATGTGGTAAACAATAATTTTTTTGCTTGATATAAATGCTAGGAATATTATTTTAAAAACCATAACAGTTTTTAAAATTTCATCTTCTTTTTAACCGCTAACTTTCTATAACACAAATTTGTTGTGTACTCTTATAATGCTTATATTTGTAGGCTTGGACCTTTAGTTTGTACCTATGTAGGTGGCTCATAGTTTCAACAAGCATTATGTGAATATTACCGTACAATACCTTTCTGTTTCCATTTTGATTACAGATTTTTCAACACTCCAACATTGTAGTGCTATTCTAAACTTTGAGTATATAATTGGGGTGTGATTATTTCTAACTACCTTTCTATATAGATTTTGTTCAAAGCCAAGCTTCACAACACGTGGCTAAGGACAAAAAACAGGTACAATACATTTTAGTTAATTTTTTTAAACAAAAATGTAAGGTATTTCAACATTTGAATATATTATTACCACATGTTTATTTGTACTTATATTTTGATATAAACTTTATTAAAACCGAGCCGCAGCAACGCGCGGGCAAAAGCCGCTAGTTATATAGTTAAAACAAGAAAAAAGGGTATATTTTAATTTTACTTTTTATTGTATTTTATCTTTTTTATATTCTCATTCTGAAATTGAAAATATCATACTAATCCTACTTCTCGTATTATCTTATCTTACTTATTACATACATATATATATATTATATATATATATATGGATCAGGATCAGTAGAGAACCATTTTTTATTTTCAGAACCAAAAGAACCATTGATTTACATAAATGTAAATTATAAACCATTACATAAATGTAAGTTAAACCTGGTGATATTTAGTTGTTTTTTATAATTTATTGTTCATGTCTGATATACACATATATAAAACAGGTCAAGTATTATCAGACTTAATATAAATTTATGTAAATCAATGGTTCTGTAGTTCTGAAAATAAAAAGTGGTTCTGTGATGATCCTAACCATATATATATATATATATATATATAC
>BJCN01103864.1:0-11186 GCA_018326445.1 Flaveria brownii
TTTATTAATGTAAAAGAATATTAAATAATATTATTAGTAATTAAGGTAATTATTTAAGATGAGAGAAAAGCGAGAAAATTTTGATGACAATGGTTGTGGTGCTGCCACGTGCCACGTCAAGTTACTCTTTTATTATAGTACTAGCTTTAGTAAACCCGTGTATTACACGGGTTGAGTAAATAAAATATTAATATAATAAAATTTAATAATTATAAAATGATACTCTAATAATGAAACAGTAAAAATCGTATAAAAATGTCATTTTCTAAAAATTTTCCTATTATAACGCTCAATTTGGATTATATTTTGTTTTCAAAAATGAATTTTTAAAAATATGAATTTTAAAATATTTTATATTTTTAAAAAAGTTTTATGCTTTAGAAAAATTTATTGTTTTATAGAAAATATTTATTTAGAAATAAAATTAATAAATAGATTTCTTTCTTAATTTATTAAATCTAAAAAGGTGTTAAAGAAATATTATTACTAATAATAGGAGAGAGAAGCGGAAAAATTTTGGTAAGAATGATTGTGGTGTTGGCACATGTCATCCCAAAATACCTTTTTATTAGAGTAGGTAGATAAAGATTTATATTTATTTTTGAAATAAACTTAAATAAAAGTTAGCATTACTTCATTATAAAGTGAGTAACCAATTTAAAAGATATTTTTAAATGAATCTATTTTAAACATTTATTTGGATGCAATGCTCATAAAAGAAACTAGTTACCTTTAAAATTAAGCAAGAACAACATAATATTCTATTACATCATTCTATAATACCTTACCTATTTTTAAGCAAAAATTTTGACACGTCTTTGAACTTTACGAACTCGAAAATCATGTCTGGCACCTGAATCCAAATACTACAAGACAATTTTAACGCATTTGTTTTGCGTGCCATTTGACTAAATGTACATTCCTTTTGATAGGGATGATTTAATTAAATAGAATGTTTACATTTTCATATGTAACTAATAGAGTTCTTAAACTACTAAAAGTAAGTAATTAAACACGAAAAAATCATAAATATATGCATACACTCAATACAACACATTATATATTTTTAATAAAATTAAAATTGCTTGCTAAATTAAAGTCCAATTTAGAGTAACGTGTAAATAAAACTAATTCATTTTAAAGTTTATTCAGAACCAATATGTTCAAACATAAGGTGTATGAAGTATGAAGGAAGAAAACTCCCTACATCTACAAATACAGTTTATATATATTCATTCATTTTTTTGGTTATATTAGATCTTAGAGTAAACTACATAGAACGTCCTTGTGATTTGGGTTAAATTTTAAATTTGATCCTTAAACTCTAAATTATTTGGATTTGGTCCCCGATTGTATTTTTTTGCTTTCATTTATAGTCCCTTAGTTAAACACTGTTGGTTTTATTAGTTAACTTTATGGACATATTGGTCATTTCTAATTTAACTAGTTAACAAATCTTAAAAACCTAACCGACTTTCTATCTCTCTCAAACACATCAATCCCCATCCAATTCCAAAAATCTATTAAACTAATTATTAAATCATTACTGATGAAAACAAAATCACGCTTCCAATCTCCATGAAAACCATTGCTACAAAAGTTTTCATCATGTTCTTTGGTTGATTTTTCCAATATTCTTCATGAATCTAGTTTATGATGTGTCAATTTTGAGGTTTCTTATCTCATAATTCATAACAGTCTGTTATTTCTTGCTAAAAAAATTTTTCCTCTTAAAATTCATAATTTCTCATTTCATTTTCTTACTAACTGCTACAGTACTACCGATGAGAAGGTATCCAGATGTGGGGTACGGATTAATCAACAAAATGCAAGAAAAATGATTGAATCTCGACAAAGCGGGTTTTTTCTTCAAATGGTTTTTCTCTGTTCTCTCATATGGTGGTGGTCCGGTGGATGTAGTTTCCTTCTTTTTGTTAATTACTAAATAAATATATGGTCTATGATCATGTTATTAAATTATTAAATGCAAAGTTTGAAGCTTAAAGGCTTATTTCATTTTGATGTTCGTTAATTTGAATGTGAAATGGACGGAGTTTATTCGGATCCGTTTTTAATAACCATTATAGAGTACATTTTTAAATGTTCAATGGAATTGTATACAGTTAATTGGGAAATGGAGAATTAAAGTGTGTGATCAATCTGATAATATGAGTTTGAAGATGGAGTATGGAACGGACCGGAGGTTTTTGTTCAAGTCCCGCTGTGTAGGTGATTGGGTTTTGATTTGTATCTTTATTTGATATATTTTAATTAAAATATAAAAGTACAAAGATACCCTTAAAAGTAACTGGTTAAACTAACAATTATAAACTTAAGGACCGTACATGAAAGAAACTAGAATAGTTAAGGACTAAATCCACAAGATTTAAAGTTTAAAGATCAAATCCAAAATTTAGTCCAAACCACAGGGACCATCCTTGTAATTTACTCTAAATATTATGATTTCATGATTTTTTGTGTAAACACTGAATATTGTTTTCATGAGATGACGAAAAGATAAACACTGAACATCTTTTTCATGGCAAGACGAGAAAATCAGCAGCAACACGCGGATGTCAATCCTAGTACTAAATTAAACAACAAACAAAGATATGCAGTACAAACAAACAAACATTTACTATTGTTGTCTTCACAGAGGCTTATTTAACACATGCTATCTAAATCTAATATTCACAACATACAGCATCGAAAACACTAAATCAAGAATACAAATTTGTTCATCCTTTCTGTTCAGACACTCTTGGTGTTTGAGGTTCAAACCTTTAAAATCTTGATAACCCTTTCAAGAGCTTTTTGCATGTCCTGAAGATACACTTCTACATCGCTTTTTCTTTGTCAAGCCCTGCAAAATGATGATTGTTCTTCATCAGATTCTAGTAGCACACACACTGGTTTCTCCAAAAATACATAGTGATAGGGCTCAAATGAGAACCACTAGTCCACTATACATTTAAGAGCCATTTTATTAACCATTTAATACACTAGAGCTCCATAAGTAGTGAATTTATCTGTGAATACCCTCTGGATTCAAATGATTTTACAAATAGTGTATTTCATTGATTATTGTGGGAAGCTCAAATGAGAACCATTAAGATATTAGATAATCACTGTTTAGTCCCTTAGATCATATTTCAATGGATGATTAAGATCTCCCTCTATTATTAAGGTCCATTCTTTTGTCTGCTCATCAATGAAAGGCTAAAGGATGGTTCCTGTAATTCCTAATTATTTAACGCTTCTCATTTAAACACATCCATAAGAACTACACATAATATACATATAAAAACACATAAATAAGCTTAAGCCTTTGTCATACTTTATTACTCAACATAAGATCTACATATAACCTAAGCCAATTTCAATAGCAACAAAATTATTAGTGTCAACAAAGGTAAGTTAGGTGATCCTAGTTACATCTTCTTATCACTTTAAGTCTCTACTATGTCTATGATGAGAAGTGATGACTTTAACTTTCCAAGATTGTCAAATTTGACATCCAAATCTTGGCTGACAGTTGACATTATTAACAAATAATCACTACAATATTAGAAATCAACCATGGGGAGACAGATACCAGTCTTATACTACATTAACAGGCACATTTTATAGTCTACCAGAAAGATGATCCAAATTGACTTGCAGCATATGATTTATTGATAGAAAAAGTAAAAGGGGTTCCACTCTGAAACCATGCGGTAAACAGGCATTTATTTTCTTCGTTTTCCAATGTGGGATTAGATTTGCACCCAACATTCATCGCCAAATCAAGAAGACTGTCAATCGTGGATAAAATTCCTAAATTACTAGATATCGGGACTACGTTCACTTTTGTGATAAGTAACACTTTCATATGGTAAAATATGCTGCTATGTCAAGTAAGGAATATCTAAAAGAAATTACTGCATGAAGCCATGAACTTTCACATGATGCATATGCAAAAATTTATCATAATAGCAACACAAAAGGGTCAAACAAACAACCTTTGAGGAAGGAAGGGGTAGAGAAGCTTGACGACCGGTCCGAGGTTCTGTCAGCATTCGAATCTCCTGAAGCTGGCGCGCTATATCCTCCAAAAGCTGCAACTGCAAGCTTTCTTTCTCCCGATTATCAACAGAAAAGTTAAGCTTTTCTCTTCCTTCTTGCACAATCCTCAACCGTTCTCTAAGCCATTCAACTTCAGTATCAAGTTTGGTCCTTTCATTACCCAATGCTGATGTGGAATTTCTTCTTAAACTACTCGTCGAGCCACTCACAGGTGGCAGCCCCACACTAGCCTCTGAACCACTCTGTTTCCTCTCAGTTTGTTTTCTGCTTCCAGTTGACCTCGGATCATTGTCAATGACATGGACATCATATACAGGTGAATCGGTTTCACCCGCAGCAGATGCATTTGTTTCCAAACCTTTTTCTTCCCCTACAATGGCTATAGTTTTCTCGGGCTCCTCCCGTTTCAAAAACTCAATATCTTCAAACAATCTTGAACTCTTCTTTTCAGAAATGGTCATGTTAAGCTGCTGTAACATCAATTCCGGATCTTGAGTAAAATCTTCATTGTTTCCACCATTAAACTGATCAGTTTCAGCACGAATCATTTGTCGGTATGCATCAACTTCTTTCTCCAAGAAATGTTTTTCCCTTTCTCTCCTTAAAACAATTTCTTTCAGAATATTCATTTCTTCTTCATCATAAGCTGATTTTTCCTCTATCATTCTTTGATACTGGCGCGCTTCCATCTCTATCGATGCTTTCTCTTCTTGTAAACGTAGAATCATCGACATTGCTTCATCTGCAGCAGTCGCAGCAGCATTTCTTTCTTTCTCAAGTTCAACATAAAGTGTTGATCGCGCAGCCTGTGATTCTTCTAACTCGCGTGTTAATAACACAATCATCTTGTCCTTATCAGCTTCATTAACAGGAATCATTTTCTGCGGATCACCAAATACAACTCCTTGTTCATACCTGCTATCTGATTTAACCGCCATTGGAGTCTCTAATTCATCTAAAACCAACCAAAAAACCATATTAATCATATCAATATAGCTAATTATATCATGTAAACAGATAATGCACAATGACAGTACTCACAGTTACCATTGTTAGCACCAGAAAGAATCGAGCTACCGCCATCAGCTCCACCGCTAACTTCATTATCATTACTGCTTTGCTGATCAACACACGTAATCCAATTCGGTGAAGACGACACAGAAGACTGTTTTCCACCGTCGAAAGCAGCCTTTCTTCTTCGTCGAAAACCGCCTCTCAATCTGTAATTCAAAGCCCCCTTCCCTTTCAAATCAAACCCTCTTTCCCTCTCAATCTTGATTCCAGAATCACCAATTCCACTTCTATGCTTTCTAGCATCAGATTTCGAGCCACAAGACGCCTCACCTTCTAACTCCATAAACCCATCACCACCACCACCATTACGATCACCATCATCGACTCTACTCAGATTCAAATCTTCAATCTGATTGCCATTTTGAGCCCTAAAGAAAACCGAATCAAAAGGGAACTTTCTACTTGCAGAAAACTGAACAGCAGAGACCTTATCAGTAGGGTAATCAACGAGTAAACTTCTGATTTCAGAATTAGGGATTCCAAACAACCCATTGTCAGGAGTCGGTAAGCTCAACCCGAAGAAACCCAGAAATTTAACAGCAAATAAAGCAATTGTCGATCCACAGAGTAAGAAATACGCTATGAAAAGATCAAGAAAAGCATCCACCAAAGTGTTGAATGTCCAGAAACGCGTGGGTTGCATATTCATCTTCTAGGGTTTTTGCTTCAAGATCGTTGACTTTCTTGAGCAACACCGTTGGTTGATTGAAGAATCTACAAAGTTCGATTTTTTTGAGAAAGAGAATCAAGAAACCCTAATGGGTGAATACCCAAATGAATAAAATATGATAGCGATTGTAAAGACATAAGATATCCGTCTTCCGATCGAGAAAAATGAAATCGACATGATCATTTTGTTTGCGAGTGAAACACGCAGCATTGTTACGCACGAGACACGTGCGAATAACTTGCAGCTTCACCTTTGATTCAACACGAATCTAAATGAATTTTAATAATTCAAACCGACGGAATAATTGGCATGCTAACGTGGTGGTAAGATCACTTGTTGTTTCGTAAGAGACCGATGGGTCAGTTGGTGCCTAAAGCCACCAACAGTGATCGAGATGGACGAGTGTTATTATTAACCAACCGATTATGTTTTAAATTATTAAAATTTAATTTGTTTTAATATTTTAAAAGATAGATGATTTGTATAGCATTCGTTTTGTGGCACAAATTAGACCGTTAAATAGGTTGGTTGTTTTTTATTTGTATCAATATGGGAAATATTATTATTCTTTTGCTTAATTGTTATTATATTAAATAATCAACAATCATGATTCCAACCAGAAAAACACATATTTATTTAATGAATGTGTGAGATACAAAACGGCAAAAAGAATCGAGTATATAAGACAAATAAATGAAAATCAAGCCATTGAATATGAAGTATATCGCCATTTGGTATGTATCTTAGAAAGCAATAACATACAAAACGACTAGTAATGAATATAGAAGTGGAACGAAGGCCAACTGTGTAGAAATAGCATCAGATGAACCATTATCTGTTGGTACGGTATTTGATCCACGGCCCGAACTAGGAGGATTATTTGAAGAAGATGGTGTTGTTGGAGAACCTTCGGGAGATGCAGCTGTTTAAATTTCAAAACAATATGAGAGAATTAGTTTAAGAAAACATATAACTTTTATATTATATACGTTTAACAAATTCATTAAGGTGTTAAGTTTATTTGCGTAAAAAGAGAATTAAATTAGTAGATTTAGGCTCGTAACTTATAAAGTATTGTAATTTAAAATTTTATATCAGATGTCGTCAAACTAAATTTTTTCTATCAAATGTGAGTGTTAAGTTCAAAGAGGTATTACCATCGCATTCACTAGTTGAAGGCGTCTGAACATTGCATGCCCTAGGCAACTCAAGAGCTAGAGTTTGGTTAATGTTAAGGCCCAAGGATGAACCACCACCGTTTAAAATTTCACACAAGCACTGTGGTTGCGACCTAACCACACTAGCTAGTTGCGTGCAACACGCTGAAACGGGGGTCGAAGTATTGCCAGTAATGTAGTCAAGGCATGGAGACATGCTAATGATCACGTTTGTGCACCCTGAAGATGATTGTGCCATTCCACAACCACATAACAGTGCTATCGTGGCTACTAGGATCATCGACTTGTAAACGATAGCGCCATGTGCTTGATTGGATGCCATTGGAGAGAGTATTTGGTTTGAAAGTGTGCTTGAAATTGTTGGTAATTTGATTTGAAAGGGTGTGTTTTTGGTCTCATTTATAGAAGGAAATATAGAAGATAAATCAAAGTCAACTATGAGGTAAGAGAGGTTGCATTTAGGTTACCAACTATACTCCTAACACATGGAACAAACCACCTTTGTATCACTATTTTATATTCTTCAGCAAAATTCTAATTAATATATAATATCTTTTATTAATAATTTTCTCGTTTTGCCAATATCTATTCATTTTCTATTTATTGATATCTGTGTAATGTTTTTGTGAATTCAAGAAGCATAGCTGAATCTGGGCGTGTTTCTTTTAGGAGGAAAAGAGTTGGTATAGTCTATAAATTAATATATGTTACAATTACCTATTATGAAATTTTCAATTGATGAACAGTAACCGGGTACTTATTGGCCGTTGGATCCGGTATTAGATTAGCGGCCGTTGGATGTTGCCTCATATTACCGGGACACGTGTTTCTGCTTGGTGATGTTTGCTTAAAAGTAATCGGTGGTAATATTATTTGATTTTGTTCCGCCACGGTTATGCTCTGTGAATCTTCATCCTCCGATCGTTGTTGCGGTTTTCAGGTGTGTGTTATGGTCATTAGTATGTGTTTTCGCCGGTTCTTTGTCTCACCGTGTTCTTAATGTAATCGGATGCTTATTCTTTGGGTTTGATTTGCAGTTATTGTCTTCTACACTCGCTTCCGATTGTTGCCTCGGCATCCAGGTTTGTGTTTGCTTATTTTTTTTATTCATCTTCTGATTTAGGTTGTTGGATTCTGTTTTTTTGGGGTTGCATGTTGGTTTTGTTTCTGATTTTTGGTGGTTTTATGTTGTGGTAGTCGAATGTTTTTGTGAAATTGCCATTAATTTCTGATGTGTTATTCATATTTATCGATTTAGGGTTTAATTTTGATAGGAAAAACCCTCGATTACTTCACTAATCCCAAATGGGTCTCTAATCTTTCCTCCCGCCGGCGATTTTTTTCGTCGTCACCGGCGCCGGAGATCCCTCCGTTCGATTACCAACCGGTGCCGTACAAAGGCCCATCGGCCGACCAAGTGTTTGAAAAACGAAAGAAGTACCTTGGCCCTTCTATCTTCCATTACTACCAGAACCCTGTAATATAATCATCTCCACCACTATATGCATGTGTATATATCAGTATATATGTACTCATCAAATGAATCTTTTTTTGAAAAAGATCAAGAATTTACGATATTGGGCCCATTAGTGGATATTCCACAGAGCCATATGGAACACATAAGTAAAAAGTTTCTTACTCTCGGCTTGAAAATTTCAGATCTGTGTGGTTAAAATGATTTCTTTAGATTGAGGTTTTGCTTAGTTGATTGTAAATCGAATTTAGTTTTTCCGTAAATGTTTTTTTTTCTTTTACTTTTATTATCCTATGCTATTTGTGGATTTGTGCACCTTGAAGCATCAACGAATGAGGAATTGAAGCAAAGGATATCTCAATTCAAACTTAAATCAAAGATTCTTTGTTGTATGTTCACACTCAGAATATAGTATGCAATTTGTTAAGTTTGGATTATGAACTTGGGCATCAACAGCGGGGTAATTGTAATTGAATGAGTTAAAGGGATTTTTCAATCAAAACAACATAGTTTAATGGTTTCACATACAAGTTTAGATGCCTAACAACACTATATTCACTTTCCCCATATACATGCGTGCGCGCATCATATGGTTATAAAATTTATCTTTATTACAATAATAATCTAACTTTCTGAATAAAAAAGGTTTCACACCTATATGCATAGAAATATACATTTGTTTCTTTTTGGATAACTCATTTTTTCTTTTTCTTTTCCCACTTGACAATTCCTGGTTATCTGCATTCTACTTTCTCTTGAGCTCATAGATTAAAGAAAGTTTGTTTTGTTGGTAGTACTTGCCGATTAACATATGTAAACTTAACAGATTATAAATTTATTACTAAGACAAATGCTGAAGGACGTTGACGTGGACTGTGGACATTGTTCTATATTTGTATATACGGTGGTCAAAATTGGTTTGTATGACATTACCTCCAACAGGCACTCACGAGTTATTAAGACCATTGAAGATATGTCATTGAATATGTTTGGCATTTGTTAATGATGATGAAAACATGTTCATCTAATTAACACAGTTTAGTTGTACACCAAGATTGTTGCAAGTGCGTTTGTGTAGCTCATAGGTGTAGATGTGACTGTTTTTTTCGTTGTATTATTCAGATGTATTTGATGCTGATTATTTTGTACTTTGATTTGGGTTATGTGATGCACATTGCCATGATGAAGCTAATAAAGATATCTGACGGTTAGCGTGACACGTCCTCTAGATTGTAGTTAGAACAGTTGCCTATTTTCAGCCTTAAGAGATTTGTTTGTGTAAAAAACATGATTTTAAAGGTGCAAGTGCTTGCATAGTGATCATGAACTTCTGCTATATGTTTTGATATGTGCTAACCTATGTATTCTATTGCCTGAGATGTGATGAAATTAGTTAGGATATATTAGACATGAGTCATGTATATATTTGTGTGTTGTGTTCTTCAAAGTTGATTGTCTCTATTTGGAACACAGTTTAAAGTGCTTTTGTTTTGCATGAGTGTTTGGTCAAATAAGATTTGGTTTAAATAAGTTTAGTGGCTTTAACATGTTCTAATTGGGTTGATTGAGTTCTTCAGCCAAAATAAGTAAGTATAATGGTTTTTTATGGTGTCAACCTAACATTATAATAGTGTGTAAATGTGGTTCCTTTACCCTGTACCAATGTCTCCATGTTTGATTATCTGCCTCTTAGCTAATGATAGATTTACAATCACTAAGTTCTTCTTTAGGTGCACTTGCAACTACGGTTCTTTGTTTCTTCATGCGGATGAATGTTTTCCATTTATATCTTCTTTATTATGCCTTTTATGTTTTGTAAACTATTTTTGATGTCTATCTACTGGATTTCTTTTTGTGTTACTGTTTCTTTTTTAAATGTATTTGTGATTACATATTTTATTGTGTTAACCAAAAATTTTGACTATGTTATTTTGTTGTGTTGCAAGGTTGGCGACTTTTGGCTTTGTAATCGTATTTTAGCGTGTGCTGCTGTTAGATACAGGTACGTCTTAAGGTTATCTAAATGTTTTTTAATTTTATGTCAACATTATTTATCAGTTTCTTTGTCTAAGGAGTGGTTTTGGCATGGATCCCGTTATATCTTTTTTTTATTATTAGTCTCCGTACGTAGCTTTAATATATTTTTATATTTTCGTTTACATTGCCATTTTACTGTAGTGAACGTATATCCATTTGTTGAATGCTCAGGTAGAATTTAATATGGTTGTGCCTATGGAAACCTTTAGACTGTTTTTGATTTTAAACCGCCTACGATGTTTGTGTTTTACTCCCATTAAAAAAAGGATTTTTTCATGATTTATGTTTAGTGAGATGGGTTTTTCTGTAGGTTTAAAATTTGTGCCTTTGCTTATTATTCATATTGCCTTTTTAGAAATCAATGCCTAAACGTAAACATAAGGAAATTGTTCCTTCGTGCGCTCCTTCGTTTTCGATCTCAAGGTTTGAGACTGCAAGTCAAACCCGTTTACAATCTATGCGTCGTATGTCAATGCTTCAATCTTCAGTGCATCGTCATTCACAACCTCTGCGGGATGTGCCTTCATCCTCTGGTGTTGGGCTGAGTCATGCGACAACTAATGACAGCACTTTAATTGTCTCTCCTGATTATGCTTATTTGGGAAGTTGTAATGAGGTTTGTGAGTTTTGCGGATCACTTTTTTGGCATGAAGAACGTTTGGCGTCTTTTTCTCCCCGTCAAAGGCCT
>BJCN01103927.1:0-11651 GCA_018326445.1 Flaveria brownii
GAAAAGTGACACCCCAACCAATGGCGGAAACATCGGGGCGGGAGAAGTGATAGACGTTCAAATACATCATAGAACTAAAGTGATAATAAATTAATATTGAATTTCATTTCCATTTATCAACATAACATTACAATGTTTCAAATAAACATACAACAATTTTGAGAAATAAAAGTCTAAAACAAACATAACAAAATGATAGATTTGGTGTGTTTATAAGTCCACCTAATTGAATTTCTTGATAAAGCTTCAAGCATTTCCTGCAACATATATAAAATATTGGTCAATATATGGATATGTTGGTGAGCATACATACATAGCATAATAGTGAGAAATCTCAATTCAACATGAATAAAGTATACTAAAGTTTGTACATTGCTAGCATACAAAGACAATAATCAAACCAAAGTGTCCATTAGCGTAATCTTAGCATTAAAAATGACCAAGACCATAAAGATTGAATAACTTAACATAGACCCATCATACTAGGGCGGATATGCTAGTCCTATAGCGCTATACATGTTAAGGATGGTTTAAAGTGCTTGCAAGATAATGTATTCTAGCATGTGTTTACAAATAGTATAACAATTAAGCATGTTTGTATGAATTGAGTTTTAAAAGGAGTTTGTTTGAATGCATGATTGAGTGTATTTGATAAATGGTACATGTTGCTACCTAAATAGTGTTAAAACAAAAAGGGTGAAGTATGACTCACGGTTTGGTGGTTAGAATCCACAAGGATATGGAATGAGTTCAAAGGATTGAGTCACCAAAGTCACCCTAAAAGGTAAACAAAAGTGTGTAAGTTTAGGATTCAAAGTTTGAGATTTAGCAATTAGAAAGTATACGAAAATTACAAATACGAGAGTACATAAAAGTGTATAATACTTAGACACTTATTAGGACACTGTGTATTATTATGTTCTTTATGAGTATTAGTCACTTATTGGGAGTCCAAAATAAGGAATTGTAAGATCAGTATAGTGTCTACCTTAACACATAATATTCAACCATGGTTTGATTGATGTTACAGTTTGATTTTGACTAAGTATTATGTAGATATAAATATAAGTCACGCATTAGAGGTATGGTAATCCACAAACCTCAACTGTTATAATCATATAAGTCATGTATTAGAGGTGGGGATATCCATAACCCTCAATATTGTCACTATTGCATAAAATCTCCATATAAGGGTGATTTGGATGGTCATTAGTACATAGATAAAAGTATTAAAGTAAACTAACTAATTTGACTAAGTGTTCAAGTGGGGTATGTTGGAAATATTAGTTGTAGAACTCACCATTTCATACCAAAACACAAGTCTTTCAATTGGTTGTAGGCCCGGTTTGGTTTCATCCACTTCTTATTTGTAGATCACTTAGTTTTTTGTAAAGATGGAAGAATGGTGTGTAAAAGCCTCAAAATGTTTAGAATATAACTTCAACACAAGTCTTCCAACATTGAAGTTATTGGTGACTTGGTTAGTATGCAAAAGACTTAAAAACAATACAAGAAAAAAGATGTATGAAAAAATCAAGTAGAACATTTCCAACTTGGACCTCAAAAATATGGGTTTACCATATTTGTTCACCTTAGTGACAAAGTGGGTATGTCCTAAATGTTATTCCAAGTGGTAAAGTAAATGAAAGAAGAAAGTAAGAAAAAAAATTTAAAAAAATAAAAACTCACAAGTTGTTCTTGAAGATTCTTTGCAAGAAAATAAAGTTTTTGGATGGACTAAGAGGGTTTAAGATAAAGTTTAGAGTGATAAAAGTGATTAGCGAGGGATTTGAGTTAGTATTTATAGATGAAAATTATGATTGAGCATTAAAAAAAGTAGTTGGGGAGATGAGTGGAAGAAAAATTCAAAAGTTTTAATTTTAACCATTAACTTATTTTATTTATTAATTTGCACCATAAACTCATGATTAAGCATGTTTTGGGTATTTTAACATATGAACCATAAAAAGAAAACTAATAAATAATTTCCAAAATTAATAAGTCCTGATAAGTTGCTCGGTTTTGCGTTAAATGCGTATTTGCAATTGTTTAAGCGTAGCGCAAGCATATAATCAATAAGAAAGATATAAAAAAATATTTCCACTATAATCAAGTCTTCATATTATAAGGATTGAATTAAAAGGAAGATTACATTTGAAAAAAAAAACTAAATAGAAAATATGAAACATTGCAGAAAGAATGAGCTTGGTAAAGGGAAATGAGAGTTGAGGGTACGCTCATCTCTTCCAATCTCAGCCTATATTTGCTCATAAATATGTTTTAGTATTTTTTATGGATTCATCATCACCTTCATCATCTTTTAGCTCCAATGATTCTTCCAATGGTTCATTTGACAAACATAAAAATCTTATTTTATCTAAAATGGTACAAGTTTCAATTCTTTTGCCTGATGATTTAAAACTTCAAGTGATGAAAACTAGAAGATATTTCGGTATAGATCGTGTTAGCAATCATGATTGTGTCGTACATGATCACTTCTACGAACATCCCGTACAGCTAGAAGAAGTATTCCATAAAAGGTTTTGTATGCACTATGAACTATTTATCTGAATCACTAACGACATGGAAAGAGAATTACTTATTTAAGAGTATCGTACGGTAGCAGATTGTCACATTCCCCTGGTGAGACATGTTGTATCACATTCACAACGACATATAACAGAAGTCTTCATAATCAAGACCAGAAAACTAGATTGAATTAAAATCGTAACAGTATTTACATAAATCCATGCATCTTTTGTGTTTACAATCCCAAACATATATACTGCCCTAGGCAGGTTAATCCAGTTGATGTCTTCTACATGAGGATTTTTATTCAACTTAAACCACTAAGTCTTTTCGACCTAGCTTATTGTCTTCCGGCATTTCCTGCTCCTACATCACAAGGTAAAATACATCAACAATGATATCATTGTTGGTGAATCATAACTAATGACTCTAAAGCTATTAGATAATCACGACAAGTGTGCAAGTAAATATCAACAAATAAAATCTATACCGAATTTGCTACAACGAGCATCAGTTTTGACCATATATGTACCACTCTAACTTTAACAAAGAGAAGGTAAGTTATAGGCGCACCGGCTAACCAAATCCCTCGTCATCCAAACTGTTCAACCCTATCCAAAATCTCCGTTGTGGCCTCAGGCTAGCACTAGTACTAACCATATATCGCTGTGATGGCCTCAAACTATCATTACCCCCTAGTCATATCCACGGTCTCTGTTGTGGCCTCGAGTCGGTTCAATCCTATCCACAGTCTTTGTTGTAGCCTTAGATTGAGTATTCGTCATAGAGTGTGGCTTCCCTACCTAACTAGATCCAACTAAGCGCATATATGCCTTGGGGTTTGAGCCAAAAGTTACATACCAGTAACCCTCTATTTACCTTAATGGTTTTCCTTGTGCTCACCATCAATCTAGACGTACCTAAGACCATGGCTACGCAGGTGTTCTATTTGTTTTACTTATCCGCACACTTTCCAAAACATTTTGTATCAAAACATTACAAGCTCGAATGCAACCCCAAAACATTTAAGAAAAAAAGAGAGCATTTAGACTCAAAATGATAAGCTTCTCGAGCGCCGTTTGCCACATATTGGCCGGGTAGCTTTAATAATCCTATATTATATAAACACACACACACGTCAAGTTGATATAATTACACGTGCAAACCTTCAGGATTCCCCACTTGGGTTAATCTATTTGACTAGCTCTAGTGATGTCAATTAACTCAGGATAAGGTTTTCCATGACCTCATGTTACCGTTTCCCATCACCGCTTATAATGAATACGCATCGAAGAGCTAGGGTTCATGCATACACCCAACACACCTATATATGTATGACTATATGAAAATGTTCAAATGTAAATGAGAGAATCAAGAAAACTAAAGATAAATCTAAGCTTTTAAGTGGTTAAGATTAGTTGTTCTATATAATGTTGGAAAGAGTGTCACTAAGTACAGATCTGTATTTTTTTATTAAAATAAATTAGAATCATGGATCTTAACCAAATAAAGATTTAGATTTAGTTTAACTGTTTTTTAGTTTCTTTTTGTTTTTATTTAAATATTTTCTTATAAATGTAAACGTAAATATTTTTATGAAGGTTTGTTTTATGTAAATTCTTTTTTCCACAATAAAAAAGAGTAATATTAAAAGAAAATAATTGTGTTTTATAAATCTTAAATTGAATTTCTAATACTTATTATTTTTTATGAATATTGCCTCCTTTTCGTTTACTTTGTTTTAGTTTAATGATGTTTAAAGGTTATTTATGTAAACGTTTTTGTTTACTCTGTTTTTGTTTAATGATGTTTGATGTAAACATTTTCTTATGTGACGTTAACCTTTTTGTTATATAACATCATCTTTTTACATGTATCAAAGCACAAATCATAAAGGTAGTAAGAGACCCGTGACAACGTATGGTCTTGAATTCTAGTTGTCATTTTATTTTTAAAATTCCTTTTTCATTTTGTCAACCACGTTTCATTTGTTGGCATTAAACATAGTCTTTGGCTATGATGTTAGCATTCATTTATATAATGCTACTAGTATGCAGTTGTTTGATACATGTAGGATATTAAAAAAATGTATATGCGTAATGTATATATGTTTATATGATTTTAGAACATTCATGTAAATATTCATTATATGATGTAGTTTAGTTGCATATCATAAATATAGGAGAATGGAAGCAGAATTTAGAGATTATATAGTAAAGAACAAAAGAAGAATGCAATATATGATCTGATTCAAATTTTTATTTTTTTCATTTACGGTTACCGATATCACGTTGGTCTAGGTTCGATAGCTCAAACTCGTTTACTAAGTTAGTCCTACCCAACGGCTCTATGAAAATGTGACTAGCATCATAAGAAATCCTAAAGTTTGGATGCATGCGTGAGCAAGAAATAAAACTAAACCGAAGCTTTTGATGCATGCATGAGAATGGAAGGACCAAAGCCAAACTAAACATGAACAAAACCAAACCTTTTGAAGCAAGCCTAGGTAGAAAACAAAAACAAAATGGATCCAAGGGTCTTGGGTTAATAATAGACATAAATATTCTTTGTTAACATTTAAATTTAACAAAAATTAGGATCATGAACTTTTTCTTGAATGACAAGGCAAAACAATAGCATTAGCACAAAGAAAACAATACAAGATGCCAAAAGCAAGATGTCATGGCAAACACCAAACAACCAATTAAAACAATATTATCCCCACTTTCACCTTGAGGATAAGATGAATTTCAATGCGGGAAGTAATGTTGTGAATGGGCCTGACACCAACACTTCAAATGGGCCACTTAGTGCCCACTCAAGGGAAATGGACTCAAAGGAAACCAGAAGAAGCAATCGTGTGAGACTAGCACCAAGCAAAATGAAAGACTACAAATGGGGAATGCTAACTCAGTCGAAATAACAGAATGTGAGTACTATCTATAAGTAGAGGGTAGGGTGAGGTAGTAGTCATGCTAATATTATGATTGTTCTCTTTCTATTCTAATCTCCTTCTTCTGTAACTTTCCTCATCCCTGCTAGTACAATCTATGCCTACTTCCTTTCAAATCCAATTAGAATACATTTCAATCTTGCTCTATTTTTTATCCACTAAAAAGTGTTTACCTTTATCTCCTCTAACACCATAGCCATATTGGGAACCCTCCCCTAAAACATTAGTTTATTCCAGGCCTTCCAAATAAACCAAAAAGACTCATGCAAATTACATTCGTACCCACTCAAGAGAAATAGACTCAAAGGAAACTAGAAGAAGCAATCGTGTGAGACTAGCACCAAGCAAAATGAAAGTCTACAAATAGGGAATGCCAGCTCAGTTGAAATAACAGAATATGGGTACTATCTATAAGTAGAGGGTAAGGTGAGGTAGTAGTCATGCTAATATTATGATTGTTCTCTTTCTGTTCTCATCTCTTTCTTTTGTAACTTTTCTCATCCCTACTAATACAATCTAGGCCTACTTCCTTTCAAATCCAATTAGAATACATTTCATTGGTGTTTTCATTGCTCATCAACATAGATGGCTCATGGTACTCGCTTTAAGGTATTGGATGAACAAGTCAAAGGGCTATAGAAGGTCAGATGTTGCTTTGTCGGGACGTTGATCTCCTTACTAAGTTAATGTCCAAACATGAGGCTATGCTTATAGAGATCTAGAAGCAGATGGCCAAACTCCCTGCAGATGATAGTCCGTCTTCCAGTAACGGCAGCTCCGGTGTACCCCACGACCGAGGTACCATTATTTAGGGTCATCACAAACCAGCGCTCGTCCTTTTTCCTCGTTTCTCCGGTGACTCGCCGGAGTGGTGGATAGCTCAAGCTTCAAGCTATTTTGAATTCTATTCAATCAAGGACTATGATCGGATGGTAATTTCCTCATTCTACTTGGATGTGGAGGCTGTAGATTGGTTCGATTAGATGCAACGGCACCATCAGTTGTCCCATTGGAAGAACTTCACCCATGCCTTGCTCCTTCATTTTTGATCTAAAGAGTTAGAGCAACCGGAGGGTTTACCAGCCAAACTCTAACAGATTTCTTTAGTTATGGATTATCGGAGCCAATATGTTCTCATTCATCAGCCTTCTACCTTGGAGGAGATAATGAATTTAGCCTATTTGCATAAACAGAAAATTGCCCTTGAAAAAGGCCTAGGCCATGTTTCTTTAGGCTCGGGTAAGGCCCTTTTACCTACCCCCAAAACCCCCCAGTTGATCCGAATTCCACTTCCAAATCCGGGAACCCTAATTTTGGAGTCACCAAGGTGGGTTTGAAACGATTATCTCCGGCTGAACTTGCTCAGAAACATCCATAGGGGTTGTTACCGCTATGACAAGAGGTACACCAGGGATCATAAGTGCAAGGCCACTCCCCGGTTGTTGTTGTTTGACAATGACCCTGACGATTCTGCTCTAGGGGATCCTACAGACGACGTGGCATTAGCCATTAAGTTGCAATTGGTAGAGCTCAATCATTAATACACCATCTCTTATAATGCCTTAGCCGGTAGTTGTTCTTATTATACTTTACATTTTTCTGGTTCTGTAGGTGGCTAATCGGTCCAGGCATTGTTAGATAGGGGTAGCACCTATTGTTTTGTACAAACACGCATTGCTAAATTTCTTAAGCTTCCGGTTGAAGCTATTACACCGTTTTTAGTATTGGTTGGTAGTGGTGAGCGACTACCCTGCTCGGGTCTTGCTCGCCAAGTGGAATTGGTCATCCAAGGCCAACCGCTTTTCATTGGTTTTTATGTATTACCATTGCAAGGCTGGGATATGGTCTTAGATGTATCATGGCTGGCTACTCTTGGCCCTGTTATCACCAATTACGAGAATGTTTCCTTCAAGTTCACCTTGGCCGATAACCGTGTTGTGTGGCAAGGGGACCTCTATCCCACCTTATAGCTAATTCAATTTTATGGTTTATGCTGATTAGCACAAACTAATGCCATTGCAATTGTTGTCCCCAGAAAATACCGCAATAGTGGACTATCTCTTGGATCTGCAAGCTCTGCTCTCTAAATTTTCCCTGGTATTTCAATCGCCACAGTCTCTTCCAGCGCCACACACTCAAGATCATCATATACAATTACATCTAGCTAGCTCTCCTATTTTAGTGAAGCCTTATAGATGAGTTATTTGATGAGCTTCATGGAGCACAATATTTTGAAATTAGAATTATTGGCAGATTACTATCAAATAAGGATTCATGAGCAGGATGTTTTTAAAACTATGTTTCGTATGCACGATGGTCATTATGAGTTTCTTATCATGCCATTTGGTCTGAGAAACACCTCATCCACCTTTCAACGCCTTATGAATGACATTTTCCAGCCTTACCTTCGTAAATTTGTCCTTGTTTTCTTTGATGATATTTGGGTTTATAGTAAGACTTGGCAGGATCATTTATCTCATGTCTGTTGATTCTATAGATCCTACTTAACCACCACCTAGTTGCTAAGTATTCTAAATGCCTTTTTAGGCAAACCATGATTAGCTATTTGGGGCACATCATTTCTGTGCAAGGATGGTTGTTGATCCCACTAAAATTGATGCAATTGTGAATTGGCCTCTTCCTACGTCTAGAAGGAAGTTTGGAGTTTTCTCGGGCTCGCCTCCTATTAATATCATTTTATGAAGAACTTTGCATCTATTGCTGGTCCCTTACCTGATTGCTCAAGAAAGATGGTTTTCTTTGGACTACAGTCATTGACAAAGCCTTCCATAACCTTAAAACTCTGCTGAGTTCCACACCAATCTTATGTTTGCTAGATTTTTCCAAACCATTCACTATAGAAATAGATGCATCGGGCAGTGGTATAGGTGCTATTTTGTCTCAAGACAAACACCCTTTGGCCTACTATAGTCAAAAACTTTGCCCTTGCATGCAACAGGCTTTGGTTTACCACCGCGAGATGTTTGCATTTACTCAAGCGGTCGCTAAATGGTGGCAATACCTTTTGGGGCACCGTTTCACCATAACTACTTATTAGCAATCCCTTAAAAATATCAAGAACTGGTGATCCAAACTCTTGAACAACACAAATGGCTTTGCAAACTATTAGGGCTTGACTTTGAAATTGTCTACCGCCCAGGGAAAAACAATGGGGACACGGATGCTTGTCTCGTTTGGATACTACCACTCTCTATACTTTCTCAAGTCAACAGCTTGCTCTGATTGGTGAACTCCATAAAGCCAACCGTACTAGTCCTGATCTTTTACAATTCCTGGCCCAATGTAAGAATACTCCTCACCTTGTCCGTGCATTTTTCTTTAAAGATGGTTTTCTATTCTATCATGATCGTTTGGTGATTCCGGCTAATACACCTTTTTGCCACCAACTTCTTCGCGAATATTATTCATCTGTTCTTGGGGTCATGCGGGGATAACTCGAACTTACCAACGTTTTTCAGCCAATTTTTATTGGCATCACATGCGTAAGGATGTTCAATAATTCGTTGCTAATTGCTAAGTTTGTCAATAGGCAAAAGCATCCTTTTTATCCCCTGCGGGCTTACTATAACCTCTGCCAATTCCTCAACTAGTTTTTGAGAGTATATCCATGGACTTCATAACTCATTTACCCTTGTCTCATGGAAAAACTGTTATAATGGTTGTGGTTGATCGCTTATCGAAGTATGGAAATTTTATGAGCTTACCTTCATCCTTTACTAGTACTAGCGGCACTGCTGCTTTTTTTCTGAAATAATTCGCTTACATGGTGTTCCGGTTGATATTGTTAGCGATCGTGATCCCCACTATATTACTGATTTCTAGAAAGAGTTGCATTGTTTACAGTTAACCTCTCCTTCTTTTAATACGGTCCATCGCCCTTAATCGGATGGTCAGTCCGAGGCATTAGAAATGTTAAGAAATGTTTTTATGCTACTATCAAACATCTTTAATTGTGAATTGGTCTCTTCCTACGTCTAGAAGGAAGTTCGGTGTTTTCTCGGGCTTGCCACCTATTATTTTCATTTTATCAAGAACTTTGCATCTATTGTTGGTCCCTTATCTTATTACTTAAGAAAGATCGTTTTCTTTGGACTACAAACATTGACAAAGCCTTCCATATCCTTAAATCTGAGTTCCATACCAATCTTACGTTTGCTGGATTTTTCCAAACCATTCATGTCACACCCCCAACCACGGCGGTTTCCTGCGGGGCGTGAACGTCATGGAAACCATAGTCATTGATCGACCACTACATGATATAGTAAGCATACGATGCAAATAACTTTAAAATATATAATTGTTTTTAGAGTTGAATTGCGGAAGCAGTAGTACTAATGTAATTGTGTTCAAAATATGACCAATACAACAATAAATGTCCCAAACATCATGAATGGCCCTAAATATGATATGGCCCAAGCTAGCTTAACTTTATGCCAATGTCAAATACCGGAGAAAACATGCATGAAATATGTCAACATAAAGTTGGTGAGTTCACAGGTTTTAAAGTAATAGTAAACAATGTAATGGACCACAAGTCTTTCCATGAATTGATTGTTGATCATATAATACTACAATATTGTATAAGCACCGCAACCGAAGCTAGACTGTAACTGTAATAAATTGCCCTTACCCATGCCTACCGTTAGTATGGGTGTGAACAGGCTAATAATGCACCCGTTTAGACCTCCAGATAAGGTTAGGGTAATCTAACCCGGGTAGGGTAGTCAAACCCAATAGTACTATAAAAGCAATTTCTGCTTGACTTTTCGACAACTAATCTATGCCAATAACAATGTCAAAACTTCCAAGAGTTACGAGTATTAAATCGATATAGAACGAGTGATCTGCCAAATTCAAAGTGCATCCTTGTATTATCTTGTTTGTTTCGATTAATTTACCATCAGTTAAACCTATCGTATACTTACAAGCTAAATATGTTGGTGTATGTAATGACTAAAACTGCTAGTGATAAAACTCTCGTCAACACTCGTATAAAAGAAAATAGAAATCGGATTTTGAACTTGCTTCTTAGGTGTGTGTAAATGAAGCACACCCCCAAGGTGAGTCTAGTATGGTTGCAACGAGGGTGTTGATAGTGCAGGAATGATGCGATGGTGAATATCTGCAGCAAATAGCTACGGAATAGTGGCTACAGGGGTGGGGTCAGTAGGTACAGATCTGAGATCATGAGGATCAGTGTCAGGAATCTAGGAGTAGGGTCAGTAGGCTGGGAGGCTGAATCAGTAGGCTGGGACAGAGGGTTGACTGGCTACGGAATATAGTCAACATAACGAGGAATGGCCTCAGTAAGCTCCGGATCGGAATCCACTAGGCCAGTGTCAGCCGTTTATGAGACAGAATCAGTAGTCTCAGGATCAAGGTCGACTACCTCAGTGTCGGCTGGCTGAGGAGTGGAATTAGTAGGCTTGGGAAGGGTATCAACTGGCTCGGGGGCTGGGTTAGCTAGCTGTGCATCGGTGGCCGTATGGCTAGGTTTAAGTGGTGGCTCGATAAAAATATGTGACTAGGTCACCGGAATTGCCATCAGAATCATCGGTCTAATAATGCGTGTGACTCCTGGAATGAGCTCCTCCGGGAGACTAGCATGAATCTAGGGTGCAGGCATCCACCAATACGTGCCTAGGGGAGGTGAAGGTAACCCAGAATATCGGGTTGTGGGTATGGCCTCAGTGGTTTCATAAATGAGATCCGTAGTAGGAGGGGACAACAGTAGGAGGAGGTGCAGGGGTCTTGGCCTCGATGGGGTCAGTAGGCTGGTGCATGACGTCGGGCGTAGGGGTCGAGATGGCAGACGTAGATCCTGTGTATGAGGTCGAAGATGTCGGCTCATACTCCTCATCTGAGTAAAAAACGTAGATCGACGTCGATGTAGACGACTTCTCTATGATAAGGCAACACACAAGTACAATTTAATATAAGTAAGGTTAATGCATAATGTACTAAGGTAGTGCAATGAGCTCAGGTTATAGACTAGGCTCACTAAATGCAACCTAATTCCCTATAAACAATGGCTCTGATACCAATCTGTCACACCCCCAACCACGGCGGTTTCCTGCTGGGCGTGAACGTCATGGAAACCATAGTCATTGATCGACCACTACATGATATAGTAAGCATACGATGCAAA
>BJCN01103946.1:0-12022 GCA_018326445.1 Flaveria brownii
TGTGTTTCAGATTTTCTACTATAAGTGATGGCCAATCATCAGTTGAGCAGTGTACCTGATCAGAGAACCTGTTCCTCAAGTTTGCAGAAGATACCGAGCTAGGAATCCTCCTCCTACATCTTCTGAAGCATTCAAGATTAGAGACTTGGGAAAGCTGTTCCAAAATCATCAGAAAGGACGCACTTGAAAAGGGGGAGCATATAAATAGGGGGAGCTTATGAGATGAATAATCTTTCTCATCAAATTCAGAAAGCTCCAATTTGAAGATCTTTCTATGGTTGACTTCTCGGTGCTAAATTTGTTTGAAAACATTGATAATGATAGACTAAGTAGGAGTATTGTTGGAGCTATACAAGATAGTCTATATTATCAACACAGTCAAAGTCAACAAAAGTCAACGTCACGGTCAAAGTCAACGCAAAAGTCAAACCCGACACGTTCGAGATGAAGAATCGAGATGAGACGTTGAAGATTTAAATGACTAGGAGTTTTATTGTAATAAATATATTTTGTGTCAACAAAATATATTTAAATATGTTTTAGTCATTTTTATATTTGATATGTAATTTCCATTAATTAGCCTAAGTCTAGGGGGTGAAGTGCAATTAGTGAATATTATATTCACTTTAAATTGCCTAATTGTAATTAGGATTAGGTTGATGGTTGGATGACCAATTGATTGGGGTTTCCACTTTGTACAAATCATATGCAATCAAGTTAGATCAAATTAGGGTTTTCATTGTGTTCATCTTAGTTGATCAAGAAATCTTCATATTATTTTATTCAAGTGTTCAACCTGGGCTAACAGTTCTTCAATAATCCTTTCTTCAAAGAGAATATCGTAGAAGTTCAAGGTATTTAAGACTTCTTTTTATCCTTGAAATCTATGCAGTACTAGGGCTCCTCTATCAGTATCATACCTCCACCCTTGAATTTCATTTGAAGTGCAACTTCAGTTGAAGTGCAATGGGCTGGGTTGCCATGGTTGAGGTCTTAATGATGTAATCACTTTCAGAAGTGACAGCCTCTTCCATATGGATCTCCTAAACAGGTTCAGGCAGATCTACCTCAGTAGGGGGTGGATGATGTGGGTTAGATATGGGTGACTCAGGAATACTCATCTTTCTTTGAGTAGGGAAAGAGAAGAGAGATTCATGGTATGCATTGAGTGCTATATCCTCATCATCATAGAATTTAAGACTGGGCATTGGTTGATTGATATCTAGCGGCAGGGATGGTAACTTCCCCCTCAAGGTTGTTCACTAGAGTGTTGAGAGTCTGAGTGAAGGCTTAAGGCTTCTTGGGTGATGAGCTCATCAGCCTAAGCATGAGAAACTCAGGAATGTATCATTTGTGAAATGGGAGTGGTTTGCTTCTCAAGAGAAGTGTGAGCTCCAGTGTCCAGCTCTTCCTATATGTGTGGTGATATGGGGCCCTGCATAGGTTGAATAACATGTGAAGGAGTTTGTTTGGATCTTCTTTGGTAGGTGAGGGTTGTTTGTGGCTGTGTGGGTGGTGTTGAAGTGGAAGGTGTGGGTTCAACACTACCTGGTGCTGCTAGGTTGTCACCATGAGCAATGAGCTCCAACATTTTTAGGACCAGGGCTGTTTTTACCCCTGAGACGCCAACAGTTGGCTTTTTCATTGTTTTGATGATGTCGGGCTTCATCTGTCCTAATTTTAGAACATTACCTATTCCCCTCAACTGTGAGCCTAGTTCATAGTTGAGAATGTGCTAGACATATCTAGGGAAAATGTAATATTCTAAGGAGTCCAACTTTGCAAGCAAATTATTGTACATAAATTGTGAATACCTAAACTTGACCCCATGAACCATTCCCTGGACTATGAAAGAGAGGTATTCTGGAATTTGGTCCTAACGTCCATGCTTGTTAGACAAGCTTTGAACAATAACATGGAGGAGGTACTTCCATTGTGAGGAAACCTTCCCTTTCTTGAAGGTTTTGACTAAGAAGTCACCTTCATAGCCCATCTGCTCAAAGGAGTGGTTTACAGTAGATTTTGGGAAGGACAATTCACCTTCTACATCATCTAGTTGTAGTTGATAGTTGATGGAGGCTGGAGTGATAAAGATTGTCCTCCCCTGCACTGTGGCAGACAGTGCCTTTCTCCCCATCTATAGTGACCTCTTCGCAGGTCTTCCAAAATTCCAATTGTTGATCTTCGTAGATTGGAGGATCAATGGTGAGGGAGGTGAAGTAGTTTGACAGAGAAAGAAAGCAAAAAACCTCTAAGAAACTTTGATCTTTCTCAGAGTTTAACAGAGCAATCTGATTGTGTTGTCTCTGAAGCTGCATGGATAAACCTAGTTGGTTTTTACGGTCAAGGTTGGCCATTTGTGGTAGCTTTGAGGTGAAGAAAGATATGAACAGAGGCGGTTAATGGGATTTTAGGTTTAGAAAGGTTGTAGATGAAGAAGATAGTGAAAGAGGGGAGGGACCATAGGGTATATTAACTGGACTTGGGACAAAGTTAATGCAAAAGGATAAACTTTGAAGTCAGAATGTCGGTCCCACCACTGATAAAGTGCCCAAAAAGGTAGTTTTCTTGTAAGTTGAATTTCTTCCGAAGGTAATTTGTCTTCGGAAGGTTTGTGAAAATCTTCTGAAGCCAAATTTTGACTTCGGAAGATATTCTTAAGCTTAGTGAAAAAATGGCTTCGGAAGAAAAATTACTTACGCAATTTCTCTTCCGAAGAGTATTTGGTTTCAGAAAAATGGATTTCGGTAGAAATTCGTTCTTTAAATACACATAAGTACTTAGAAGCATATTTTAGCTTCGGAAGAAATATGACATTTCTTCCGAAGGTAAATCTCCTTTAAGCAGTTATGTGATTTGAAGACCTAAAATTCTTCCGAAGGCAATATTAATATCTTCCGAAAAAAATACACTTGGTAATTTTTCAAAATGCTAAGGAATATCATTTGAAAAAGATTTCCCCCAAGATAAACTAGGCTTATGTAGCTTATAAATTAGACAACTTAGAACATACACTTCCTTTTACAAATAATATAGATTAAGTTTTAAAAAACTCTATTCAAGGTTAATCATCCTAATAGTTGATATAAGATATTTAATCTTTGTTTATTAAAAGCCTTTGTGAACAGATCAGCCTATTGTTAATTTGTGTCTACCTTGATTAGTTTTATCAATCCTTTTTCATGAATATCTAATTACATGATACCTGATATTGATGTGCTTTGTCCTTGAGTGTTGCACAAGATTCTTTGTGATAGAGATAGCACTGTTGTTTTTTATGTGGATGGGAGTCTTTTTGAAATTGTGTCCATAGTCAAGCATCTGATTCTGAATCCAAATTACTTGAGCACAATAGCTTGCAACAGCAATGTATTCAGCTTCAGCGGTTGACGCAGATACACAGGATTGTTTCTTGTAATGCCATAAAGACTATCCTTCCAAAAAGGAATTAACATCCTCTAGATGTGGACTTTACAGTCATGTTACAGCCACCATAGTCACTATCTGTATAAGCATACAAATTAAAGTCAGAATTCTTTGTATGTAAGAGGCCTAGCTTAGGAGCAAATTTGAGATATCTAAGAATTCTTTTGACAGCAACCAGGTGTGACATCTTGGGGTTTGCTTGATATCTTGCACATATGCATGTAGCAAACATGATATCAGGCCTACTGGTTGTAAGGTACATGAGAGACCCAATCATAGCCCTCTAAAGATGTTCATCTACACACTCCCCCTCAAGATCAAGTGCAAGGGAGTGGTTTCTGGCTATGGGTGTCTTTGCCACCTTACATTCAGTCTTGTTGAATCTTGTAAGTATGTCCTCTACATACTTTGACTGACTTATGAAGATGCCAATGTCAATTTGCTTCACTTGAATTCTTAGAAAGAAATTGAGTTCCCCCATGGCACTTATTTCAAATCTATTTTTCATCAGCTTCTCTAAGTCTTTGTAGAGCTTTGGATTAGTTGACCCAAAGTAATGTCATCTGCATATACTTGCACTAGCATGAAGTCATTCCCTGTTCCTTTGATGACGAGAGTTCCAACTATAGTACCCCTTTTGTAGCCATGTTGATAGAGATACTGAGATAGTATCTCATACCACTTCCTTGGAGCTTGGTGCAGCCCATAAAGAGCTTTATTAACCTTGCAAACATAATCAGGATGATCTGGGTCTACCAAGCCAGAAGGTTGTTTTACATACACCTCTTAATCAATCACCCTATATAAAAATGCACACTTGACATCAAGTTGGTAACCTTAAAGTCCTTGGATGCAGCAAACACAAGGAATATCCTAACAGCTTCAAGTCTTGCTACTGGAGCAAAGACATTAGTGTAATCAATTCCTTCTTCTTGTGTGTACCCTTGAACAAGCAGTCTTGTCTTATTCTTGATGACAAGTCCTCTCTCATCTTTCTTTTTTCTAAACACCCATTTGGTTCCTATTAGAGACTTCCCTTGAGGAAGAGGACACAGGCTCCAAACCTTTTGTCTTTTGAATTGAAGCAGCTCCTCTTGTATTGCTTCAACCCAACTTTTGTCCTTCAAAGTCTCATCAACTTTCTTTGGATCTATGTGGGACAAGAAGCAAGAGTATAGACAAACATTTTTGTCATGGGTTTGTCCTCTTTTTCTTACCCCCTTGTCAACATCTCCAATGATGCTAGTGGTAGGATGTGACTTGTGGATCCTAAGTTGAGGAATCAAAACAAGTTGATTAGACAGATCTAAATTTGAGAAGTTTAGATCTTTCAAAGAAGTGTCTCCCACCACATAAGCACACTTATCAAGAGAAGCTTGGTCCAATGAGTGTGTGACATCATTGGTTTTGTCTTTAATGTAGTGGTTGTCAGCATCAAGAAACTCTTGATCACTTTCACCACTACCATGCCCTCCTACATTTGAAGTTCCTTAATTTATGGTTTGAGCCTCGGAGCTAGAATTTTTAGGGACTTCAGATTGATCAGCTTGATTTGTCATTGTTATGCTGATAGGAGCTTCACCTGCAGGGTTAGTTACAACTGGAGCTGAAGTAGTATTCTTACTTGGTCTTCTCAGCTCAAATCTTCGGTTAGGATCTTCTGTTGATCTGTTACTTATAGATCCTGAAACATATTCACAAGGAGCATGCTCATTGAAGATCACATTGGCTGATTCTTCAACTACTCTATTTCTGAGATTGTATACTCTATAAGCCTTAGCTTGGTAAGGGTATCCAATAAAGTGTCCATCATCAGATTTCTCAGCAAACTTTGCTACTTGATCTTTGGTATTCACGATGGTGCAGGGACATCTAAACGATCTGAGAAAACCAATGAAAGGTCTTCTTTTATGCCACAGTTCAAAGGAGTCTTACCATGAGTCTTAACTACTAAAACGCTGTTCTGCACATAGCAGGAAGTGTTAACTGCCTCTGCCTAGAAGGTGATGGGTAATTTAGAGTCAGACAACATGGTTCTTGTAGCTTCAATAAGTGTCCTGTTTCTCCTCTCAGCAACATCGTTTTGCTGAGGATCCTGGGAGCATTGTATTGTCTTGTAATACCTTTTTCATCACAAAATATATCAAGGATTTTGTTCTTGAATTCAGTTCCTTGATCATATCTTCTGATTTTGACCTTGTGATCACTTTGGTTCTTAACTTTTGGAATGAAGTTCTTCAAGATCTCGAGAGTTTCATCCTTTGTTTTAAGGAAAAAAAAACCAAGTGAATCTTATGAAATCATCTGTGATAACTAAACAATAAGAGGTCCTTCCTAGACTCATTACACTATTGGGGCCAAAAAGAACCATGTGTAATAAGTGCAGGGGAGTAGTGATAGAGTTCTTTTCCTTTGGCCTGTAAGACATCAAGTGTTGATTCCCTTTCAGGCATGCAACATAGTGATCATCACTTGTAAACTCCTTCTTTGGCATTCCAATTACCAAATCATTCTTAATTAATTTATTCATGTTTTTAAAGTTTACATGGCACATTCTTTTATCCCAAAGGAAAGACTCATCACTGTTGACCTTTGATAGAAAGCAAGAAACCTCTCCTAATAGGGATGTTTCCTGCAAATCCATCTTGTACATGTTCCCTTTCTGGGGTGCTTTAAGAAAGATATGCTCTTGAGGAATGACACCCCAGGCTTGAGAACAATGCACTCATGCTTAATAAAGAACATGTTATGTCTCTGGTCATAAAATTAGGATGCACTTAGTAAATTGTACCCAAGATCCTTAACAAAGTTTACCTTCTCAATGCTGAGCTTACCATTTGTGACTCTGCCCCTTCTAGTAATGTAACCTCTAGCGTCTCCTCCAAAAGCAACTAGCCCTCCATCAATTCATTCAAAGTTTTGGATCAAAGAGCCATTGTTTGTCATGTGCCTGGAACAACCATTATCAATAATCCATACATTCTTCTTGGTCCTCATCTATTCCTGCACAATAAAGGAGAGTTAGTTACATTTAGAAACCCAAGCCTCAATGGTCTTGGGCTCTTCAAAATGAACTGAAAATAATGCAACAGTAATTGATCCTATACTAAGACTTTAGGGATCATTTGCTATTGTTAATGAAGATTTCTCAGTCACATAGTCTTCCTTTATCTTCCGCACCATCTTATGAAGATTAGACTTGACCTTCAAAGCTTCGGAAGTTTTTACAACTTCGGAAGTTTTGGAGATTGACCCTTCACAAGATCTTGCTTTCACAGCAGCCAGCTTCAGTGCTTCAGAAGCATTCCTTTCTTCCAGGACTAAATTTTCTTCCAAATGCAATTTTTAACTTGTCTTAATTTTCATTTTTGAGCTTCTGAAAAAAACATATATTTCTTCTGAAGCTTTCTTCTTCTTGTTCCTCTCATTAATCTTCTTCCTTGTTATGTTGACGATACTTATGCGATTGTAAAAGCAATTCTTAGCAAGATGAGAAGTACTGCCACACATAAAGCAGCCAATTTGCTTTCTTCTAAGGGTCTTCTTGTGAATGGAAGAATGAGTTTGATCACTTTCCTTCTCCATCCTAATCCTTTCAGATGTTGTAGCGGTCCTCCTAGGGTGAAGCTTGCCTTTGGAGGTGGATGGTTCATGCTGTATAGCAGTGTTACATAGCTTATCAGTATTCATTCATTCATAGGGATGAATTGGAAACTTGAACACTTGGTACTAGAGTTAAAAGTTGTATCCTCAGTCTTTACCACTTCAAAACCTGTAGAGATGAAAACTTGTGTCTGCTTGGAGTTAAAAGTGGCCTTGATCTCTTGAGCTCTCTTTGATATTCTCTTGGCTGCTCGGATCAAGTTCTTTCTCTTGGATATTGTCATCCCTGGCTTCTTTCTCTCCTTAGGAGAATAGTGACCCTTGTTAGGATGATGTTCTTCACTCATCCTAGATCTATCCTTTAGTATTTCCTCTTCATCCTCTTCATCACTTGGATCTATGGATGGAAGCTAATCTTGACTAGTTCCACACCTGGGAGATCTTACAATAGAGTGTGTGGAGGTGCTATCTCACTAGATCCCCAGACCATATTTGTTTTGATAACATACTTTTGAATGCAGGGATGAGGATATCATGTTCTTGAAGGTCTCTTCTTCAAGAACATGTTTCTCTGCCTTGGCTTTGCTGATCACAAGCTTAGCCTAGCACTCAGTTAACGTAGTGATGGGATCCTTAATTTGAGTCCTATAGTTGGTATGTTCATGTTTGAGAGTTGAAATAGTTTTCTTTAAGTCTTCTATTTTTAACTTATACTTATTTTCAGCTCTTTTGAAATTAGATTTTAAGTTCAAGGACTTAAGATCAGATCTCATTTCTAAGTTATAGGACCTATATTTGTTTACTTTAGCAATGCACTCAGGGGTACAAATATGTTCCAATACCTTGGCTTCATCAAGATCTGCCATCCGTACTTGGTTTGGAGGCACATCTTCTACCTAGAAGCTCCAATCAAAGCCTCCTTCTTCCATAACAACTGTAGCTTGCTGCTTGCGCTTCTCAGTGTGTGGAGTTCCCTCAGTGTAGTTTGTCTGGGGTTGTGCTTGGCCATCATTTCTTCTGGGTTCCTTGCACTCCCTAGCAAAGTGTCCCATCTGGTTACAATTGTAACACTTCACCTTGCTCTTGTCCAGCCCAAACTTGCCACTGGATACATTGCTAGGAAACTTTCTCCCTGTCCTCTTGTAGAATTTATTGGCTCTATGAGTGAGAAAATCCATTTGTTGAATTATTTTTGTATACTCCAGATCATCTGGAGAGATACAGTCCAAGTCTCAAGGATGAAGAGAATGTTACTTGTGCTTACATCATGAGACATAAAGACTGGTGATGAGCTTGTCTCTTGGAATGGGCTTCATTGGATGTAGCTCTTCCTTGGTGTCTCTGGGAAGGTGATGAAAGGCCCCTTTTGTGAGTTTTCAGGGTAAGAGGTGAAATGGTGTTGTGGTTCTCTTCAATCCCTTTCAACCACATGCAGGGCAGAACTCTATTGATTACCAGAGTTGCCAGATGGATTTTGCATGTTCATCTCCATCTGGTAACCACTGAGTATTCCATACAACTTAGTGAGAGTGAGGGTCTTGAGATTTTCAGTCCTCTTAATGACCACACAATAGTGTGTCCATTGTATAGTAAGAGGGCATATGAACTTTCTCACAATATCCATGTTCTCCAGTTTCACTCCAACATCCACCAGAGTGTCCACAATCTCAACATACCTGAAGTATTGTTGAGTAATGGTTTCACCTGATTTGAAGGTGAAGTTCTCATACTGCTACTTCAAAAGGTCTTTCTTTTTTTCTTTGGCTTCAGTAGACCCTTCATACATCACCTTACGTGCATCATAGAGCTGCTTAGCAGTTTTGCCCTTCTTGAAGCCTCTGTAGATGGCTTTTGGAAGAGCAGTTTGGAGGGCAGTCATGGCTTTCTGATCTACATCTATTCTTTTTCTATCTTCTTCAGAGTAGTCAGCCACCTCCTTAGGAATCATGCCACCTACAGCAGCAGCTGAAGAGGTGCATGGAATGTAAGGTCTTGTGGTAATAGACTCCCACATCCTATTGTCTTGTAACTTGATGAAACCTTCCATTCTTAAACACCAAGTATCAAAATCATCAGGAGTGATTAGTGGGTACTTTACCATGGTACCAGTTTCCATATCAGATTTTGATGCTGCCATTTGAGATGCTAAGTGTTGTGTGATAACCGAGGAGATTTAAGATGGTGAGATCCTACAATCAAGAACCTGGAATGCTCTGATATCAATTGCGACCAGTTAAGGGATGGTAAGTAAAATTAGTCTCACAATAAGGAGAGTGTTAGAACACTTAATAGTTCAAATGGGGAACCGGGTTTAAGAACAAGATGCAGAGAACACAAGTAACAATGAGACAGAACTCAAGAAAAAAGTATACGGGTTTAATCTCAATTCTCTGACAAGAGTTACTATGCATAAGTTATACGTTACAAGACCCTGAGATAATTTATACTACATCCTACAACCCATTATACTTGGAAAGCCAGTTGGAACACTGAAAGACAATAAAATCAATGTGTAACACCAGGAAATTTTGACAAAATAAAAGAAAGAAAAATAATAAGAAAAGAAAATGGAAAGTGCCTTGAAAGAAAGGAAAAAAGCCAAAGTGGAGGAGGCTAAGCGTAAAAGTACAAAAGTCAAATATTTAATTAATATTTGATTATGGCCGCCCATGTATACGTACACTCCTGCTTTTGTCGACCAAAAGAGAAGAAGAAGAAGAAGAGAAGATTTCTTTAGTTTTAGAGTAAGAAAGCAACTGTTTTGGCCTAAGGTAAGTAATTCTTGTAAATTTGGTTTGGTTTTTATGGGTTTTGACCATGAAATAGAGTTTTGCATGTTTCAATGTGTTTATATGTGTTCGGATTATGTCTTCTTGGTGTTTTAGGTGTTAGAACTTTTTGAAAGCTTGAATTCGAAGAAGTTGTTTCAAGGATTGTACAAGGTGATTTTCTAGACCCCGGTTTTATATGTTTTTAAACATTTCCGGGGCTGAAAATGCATGTAAAAAACATTTTTACAAATGTTATGTATGTAACTGTATGTGTATGTGTATGTGTTTGAATGTTTTGTGGTTGTTAATGCTTTATTGATGTTTAGAATGGTAGTATCAAGCTTAGAACAGTTAAGATGATGTTTGAGACTGAAAATAACTTGGAAACATGTTATGTAGGTGGTTATGTGCCTAAACAGGGCCCATGCGCCTAAGAAATTGCCTTAGAAAAACTTTGTGGAGCCATGCGCCCAAATAGGGCTCATGCGCCTGGAAAATTTACTTAGAAAGACTGTGAGGTTGATACGCCCAAACAGTAGCTCATGCGCTAAGATAAAGCCTTAGAAATGCTAAGTGTATGCTCATGCGCCTGAACAGTAGTTCATGGGCCTAAGTATTTGTTTAGACTCCTTTGTTAGGGGTCATGCGCCCAAATAGTGCCCATGCACCCAACTTTTTCCTCACGCGCCTAAGTATAAGCCCAACCGCCTGAACAGTAAATGCACCTAAAAGAATGCTGAAAGTATAGAACTCATGCGCCCAAATAGTGCTGATTTGCCCAAGCAGGCTTCATGCACCTGCATAGTGCCCATGCGCCTAAGCACTCAGGAAATTTTTCTGAAATTTTAGAAAAAACAGAATTATTAGGGTTTGACCCTAGTTTGACTTAAGGGCTATAATTACTTATATTATGCAGGTTTATGGCCTGCTCTTATGTTCCATATTACTTATTATTGTGTGACCTTACGTGGTGTGTTTATGATCATGAACATAAAGTATTATCAATAATAAAAAGTGAAAGATTAATGATAATGATAGTGGAACATAAAGAATGAACGAATAAAAAGTCTTGCAAGCAAAATGAAAGGAGGTTCACAACTCATTGAGAGTTGCTAGCTCAACTGTGTGTAATATAGCGTGCGATTTTGGCAAACCCATGAGGGTTCAGACACAGGAGGATCATTCTTGGTGACTGGTCCATAGTACAAAACGGGATCCTTGTCACTTTACCCCGGAAATGAGGCGGCTGTGTGCCGGGAATGAGGTGACTGTGTGACCAACGATGGGGGTAAAGTCATGACATGATCTAATTATAGTGAAAGATAATGATAAAGTATGAAACGAACGAATACGTGCGATAATAAATGATGAATGAGGTTATGCCTTGTTATTTGTACGATGAATGCTCACGTACGAAATTAAAGAAAGTATTTTATTAAGAAAGAGTATTTTCATATAAACTGTATAAAGTATTTTAATACTTTAAAACTAGAACTTGTAGAATTCTATGTGCCCAAGACACTTAGAACATTGATATGGTTAGTACGTTATGATCCAAGTCGGGTTATACCCAATAACAAGCTTTGCAAACAGAAACGATTATTTAATTGATGATATGATCATGCAATTAAATAATAACACACCAAATTTAGAAAATTGGTTTTCTAAACACTTATATGTGAAATGGGTCAAATCATAAGGATGTTTTGATGATGGTTTTATTAAACACATTGTTATTTAAAAGATTAGTGCATAAAACATATTAGTATAGTTCTTGCACTTGTCACACATTAAAAATCCAAGAGGGTCCATGAACTTTTAATGTGTCAACAAGAGTTAAAAGGAGAAGGAATCCCAGCCATTTTTTTAAAAAAATTCAGCCACCCCATGGACCAATGGGGTTCCTTCTTTTTTCTCTTGGTAATACACACTCTTTAAAAAAGAGTTCAAGACTCTCTACCATCTATTCACATTACATGCAAAACACAAAAGCTCTCTCTCTTTCTCTCCTCCATCTCACGGAAATAGCAGCAGCAGATTGAGGGTTTTTGGAGTTAATTTTGCTGTCCATTCTTCGTAACAAGAAGGTGATTGCAACTAGGCTTGGGGTATACAAGCTTGAGGACCTCTACACTTGAAGTCTTGGCCAATCTAAGCATCCAAAATCCTTTTTCTTTGGTCGTTTTTGCTGCTGATAAAGGTAGATATCACAACTCATTGAA
>BJCN01104167.1:376-11189 GCA_018326445.1 Flaveria brownii
GGGTTGAACCCGAGAACCCGAAACCCTAAATTGCAGCATTAAAACGAGCAAGAAAGGGACAACCAAGGTCGTCTACCTGCTAGAAATGAGTAGTCTCGGCAATAGCCAAGGTTTTTCCAGTGAAAACGCGAAGAAACGGGGCGATCTTGGTGCAAGGAGGAGGAGAAATGGAAGAAGAAGAAGATGAAGAAGAAGGTGAAGAAATGAAGGCTAGGGCTGGTAAGGGGTTTATATACCCAGCCCTACATAATGTCATGTTTAGTCCCTGCACGACGTAAATAGGCTAGTTATATTGATGATAGGGAAGTATTTAATGATATTTGTATCTTAAAAATGACGTTATTAATGAGGTTAATATTATATATCATAATGTATTTTATGATGACAGTGGCGATATTTATAAACGTTTAGGTGATAACGATGCAAACAATGTTAACACAATTGTAAAAGACGATAAAACAAGTATAATACTCACATGAGTAGTTTATAAAGGTGAGGAATGAACGTTCTAAGAAAAGTTAATAGTAATATGTTAATTGACGGACCTTTTGGTGACGGATGTCACACAAGATCCATAGGAAATTTCTCAGTATGGTTCAACAATGTTAGTGTTTGTTTACGAGAAGATGGAAGAGCATTGAGAAGTCTAAAATTTAGAGCTTTGAGATCATTTTTAATACAAGCAGTTGACTTCTCAGTTGTAAGTTGCACAAATTTGTTCAACATTTCGTTTATAGTTTCACCAGAAAAATGTTGAAACAACTCTAACTGCCACTTTAACTTCTGTTTCATGAGATCATGAATCTCCTTACCACCTTCACAAATTATCTTCAAAGCTTTATACATGGTATATCTAGTTTGATATCCATCAAGTCTAGTTAAGACTTCAAGTGGTAATCCTTTACATATCAAAGAATAGGCTTTAATATCATTCTTTACTTTCTTTAGATCATCACCTTGTAACCCATCTTTAGGATATGGTTCTAGAGGACCATCTGAAGTAATAGGATTATGAGGTCCTCTTTCTATTGACTTCCACAATTCAGTGTCAATAGGATTAAGATGATGTTTCAATATAAGAGACCAGTTCTTAAAGTCAGCTCGGTTCTTCAACTTAGGAACTCTGTTATCTGAATCTTTAGACTGCACCATTTTTATATTTTTGATTTTAAGAAGAAGATTTGTTTTTGTTGTTTTTTAAGTTTTTGAATTAAAACGATGAAATGAAAATATTTTTGGATTTTTTTTAGTTTTTGAAAAAATTTCTAAGTGTTGAGTTGATGCACCTAAACAGTGATGAAGCGCCCATACAGTTGTGAAACTTCGAACTTTGACTTAGAAACGCCCAAGGGATTGCCTTAGCAGAATTCTAAAAAATGCCCAACTTGAAATGCACCTGAACAGTTATGGAATGTCCAAACAGTTGTCAGACACCTAGGTATAAAAACGCCTAAACAATTCAAATGCGCCCACATAGTTGTGATGCGCCTAGAATTACTTTGTTTCTGAAAAGTTCAAAAGTGACCAAACACTTGTAATGCGCCTCCACAGTGGTCAAAGGCCTGGACCAAAAACGCCTGAATAGTAGTCAAACGCATGAACAGTTGTCAAGCGCCTAAGCACTTATGCAATTTTCAGAAGTGCTTTAACCTAATGCGCCAAATTCAACAAATTCATGAACACAAACGAACACAAATCTTCTGAAATTTTTCAGAACTTATTGAATTGATCTAAAAACTTCCAATTTTGTAGTAGTTTGTTCAATTAACAGTCCTTTATCTTCGATTTCATCAAACAACAACAACAATTCAATCTTTTGATTGAAATTCAGTCTGAGAATGAAGAACAAGTTCGAACACTAATTTGAACAAATTCACTGATTTTGAACGAATTGAAATGCAAATTGTGATTCAAATCATGTTTCTATTGATGAAACACAACTGAAATCAACAATTATTTGATAAAATTGTTTATTAATCGTAGATTCAAGTGATTTTAAGAGCTTGAAAGTTCGACAAACTCAAATCACTAACCAACAACTCTATACCATTTGATAGGATCAAAATGGATTGATCTGTGATGATATTGTGATGCAATCTAATCAAAACTAACACTAGTAATCAAATCAATGCAAACATATCAGAAAAATTCATAGATATTCATTGATAGTAAGCATTGACAATACAAGTGTAGAAAACAGTTACAAGTTGTTCAACTGATACTCACAACTCTTGTCTACCTATACAATACATACTATGCTATTTATACTATCAAGAAAACATAAGGAACATCTATTTACACAAACAGTCCCTAAACTATGATAAAACTATACAAAAGACTAATAAAGACTAAATGTTAATTTCAAGAGGCTTCTACATAGCTTAAGTTAGCTTGGGGATAAAGGAAAAGCTTCAACCACTATGGGCTTCTTGTATTTAACCTCCGTTATCAATTCTTTCATATACCAAAGAATTCTAAATAAAAAAAGATTGCCCAATCAATTTACCCCAAGTGTAAGCACGGTCTAGAATAACTAACTAGTTTATGCGTTGTTTGGTTGTTTCTTAATTGTAAAAGACTATCTCTAAATTGGTAATAACTAGAGTATATTTGTTACATTTAAAAACTTACATCTTAATGGTTCATGAGATCATTTACCGGGTATGTTTAAAAAACATGCTTAATGATTCGAGATGTCACCGTTTATTTAGTCAAGCATTTTAGTCGCCTCAGCCCAAAATTGCCAATCAACCCCTAAATTTTATCATTACAATAGTAGAATCTCATCAATGAGTTTTTGATACCAACGTAATCTAATCAAGGCATTTAACAAATATTTGTTAAATATATTCATTAATGTGAGTTTTCACAACATGACTTCATTCAGTACTAGAATGTCATCTATGAGTTTGCGATACAAACATAACTTAATCAACGAATTTAACTAATATGTGTTAAATATATCCGCTCCTATGAGTTTTTACAATATGACTTCGCTAACCCATTAGTTACTCTATGTAACTCCTATTATTTATAGCTTATCACATTTTATAATTTGTTTTGAAATTATTACTTTGCACTTTATCATACACTCAAAATCCATGTGCGGGGTTTTACTGCGAGGCGTGTGATCAAACCAGGATCCCAGTCATTAGTTACTTAGAATGACACTATATGCAACATTTAAAGTAAATTGGACTTTGAAACATTAAAACATATGCGGAAGCATTTTGTAAATAAGTTAAACTCAAAATACTAGAAATATAACTTGGAAAAACACGCGCCAAACCATAATTTAAACCCAATGTAAACCAATCAAAAAGTAAATGACATCAGTTTTCTAAATGCATATACTTGACCCGTGCGTGCTCCTACGACAGCTGTTAACATCATCCAGAGAATAGCATACTAAAAGAGTCAACATATTGGTTGGTGAGTTCAAGAGTTTAGGTTTAACATAAACATTAGTAGTTGTAAAACATAAGAAGTGCATTGAAATAGATAGCTAGTCTATATTTATAGGTAATAACTATTGTGATTTCGCGATCAAAGCTAACATGTGTTTCGTTTGTTTGCCTCCCATCACAACTTACCAAGTTGTGACTATGTTTGGGTTTAGGACAATATTGCACCCTTTTGACCTCGAGTCGCACAGGTAGGGCTTGTCAGGCCCAGTGGTCAGCATTTCCCGCTAGTTATCATTATTAACGATCCAAAAGTGTGAGGACTTTCATGGTATGCTACACTATGTCATACTAACATAACTTATCAATGTAAAGAGTTTGTAAGGTAAAACAGTACACTATCTCCCCCGAAAAGGAAGTAAGTTCAAACAATAGGGCATGAACTCACCTTATACGTAATGAAGAATAACTAAGAAACTGACGATGGATGGAAAGACAACCTATCAATGGTTACCTAGAACACACAAGTACATAAGTACGTGTACACAGAAAGCTAAACAACCCTAGGTGCTTAATAAACACGTTGACCCAATGTTTTGGAAAACAAGACTCATTTGACCTAGTTGACCTAGTTGACCCATTTGACCCGTTGGTGATATATTAATTGAAATGCCATTTAATCAAGTATAGCAATACATCATCCATGATAATCATACAAGTAATTCATGTATGTCACATCATCAACTCATGTTCTACCAAGATCATCATACTACATTAGTTTATCATGATCACATCAATCAACAACATTCACACCAACCAACATACCTAATAATGATTTATTACAATCCTAAATATGATCTCATAATCTCCTAACATAATCATCATCATATCTAGCCAATAAGAACCTAGATTTCCCAAATGATCAATCAAGCATCCAAATGTAAGGCCCCGATCCCGGGCACCTCACAGTTGGTCATTCATTGCACCTAAAACATACATTTACAAATATTTTAAATAGACATTTCAGCGGAAGCATTCGAAAGAGACATCTCATTTCATCAGAAAAGCTTTTACAAAGCGATGCATCGTTAGTCAATTACAAAATAGTCATAAATAGTGACTTTTAGTGGTAAGAGGATTCCTTATGTAATCCCGTTTATTTGAATCCTCAACAAACACCACCTTGTTTTCTAAATACATTCTACATAATACATTACAAAAATATTAACAAAGGAATACCATCCCAAAAGAGCTGAGTAGCCGCCTCGTGCCAACCTCAGCAACACTACCTGCTAACTGGAAACACATAAAAAGTCAGCGTTGCTGAGTGAGTTCTAGTTTACAATAAAACATACTTTCTTTCGTTAAAACCGTTCTTACATACATGCGATCACACGATATACGTACACGTAGATAATATTATTATTATCTTCATCATTCGTTCATTAGCTTTCATTCATGTACCATTCATCGTTATCATTCACGTTCGTTCATAAACTCTTTCTTTCATTCATACGTTTCTTGCCTTCGTTCATACATTCTTTACATTCATTCGTACGTTCGTTACATTCATTCATACATTCAATACGTTCATTCGTACATTCATTACATTCGGTGACATGTACACTACCTCGAACGTTATGCACTACTGCTGGTGCTGGACCTGTGGTAATCAACCACGAACGTTGTGCACTACTGCTGATCCAGTCACCTAGGGTAGGTACATGCACCACTTATCATTCCACTTTCATTCTGGATCAATGCCATATGCTATACCCTGATTATTGTGCACTACTGCGGGTGCTGGACCTGTGATGATCAATCACGAACGTTGTGCACTACTGCTGATCCAGTCACCTAGGGCAAGCGGCAAGGATCCCATACATATGGTCAATCACAAAGACTGACCCCAGTGTGCATACTTTGGGGTAGCTAACCCGTACACCGTTGAGCTAACAGCTTCAATGGGTGTGCACCTCGATACGTTTGCTTGCAAGACTTTCTTACATTCATTCGTTCATTCATTAATGCATGTATTTGTCATCATATTTTCATTTCATTCATTCATTACTACATGCATTCACCATCATGTTCCTCTTTTATTATCTTTCACTTTACGTTACATAATACTTTGTTCATTCATTATCATAATACGTAAATTTTTGGAAAGATAAACATACAACATCGTAGGAACATACACATATCATCCATGAATCGTCATACAAGGCATCATACATACATAACATACACCATGCATGACCATCAAGCACACATCATCATACCATCTATGATCTCAAAATGTCAACTTACATAACCCCCGGGAATCCCCTAGGTCAAGCCTATCTTACTCATTTTAAATTCCCAGAAGTCAGAGTTCTGCTAAGTGTTTACCCGCATTTCCCTCTTTGATTCATCCGCATTTCTTGGGCATCCGCATTAGTCAATGCGGATGAGGAATTACCTTTGCCGCATTTCAAGACTATACGCATTAGTTAATGCGGATAACGAATTCCTTAACCGCATTTCATGATTTACCCGCATTGGTCAATGCGGCTGAGTAATGCCTTGGCCATTTTTCTTGTTTTGTCCGCATTAAGTCAATGCTGATGAAGAATGCTTTAATCCGTATTCTCCGACCTATCCGCATTAGGTCAATGCGGATGAGCAAATTGCCTTAGCCGCATTTTCCTGGTCATCTGCATTAGTCCATACGGGTGAGCAGTTCACCCTGCACTTAACCTGTGCTGTTTTTCAGCTCTCAATCATCATCTCAACATACATTAGCATGATTTTATCGTACCATCTACCTAGAATAGGCTACGCGTCATACACATCCTAGGAAAGACTTCTAAGACATACATCAATAGTTCGCACACGAACAACAAACTGAAACTCATATATATGTTCTAGAAATCTTAAACACAATAGGCATAGCAGCCCAAATGAACCATATACACATATATTAGTACATACATACACAGATTAAGCACCCAACCTCGAAAACGGTTTGTCGATGTGTTCCAGCCCCAAAATCGTTCGAAAATGCGTAAAAGAGGGGTCGTAGAACTCACCTTGTGTTGCTGGGTATGGCTTCTTCAAAATCGGTCGCCGTGGAACCCGGTACCTCGAATTAGTCTTCTTCTTCTCCTTGTTTTTCTTTCAAATCTCATGGTTTGCTCTTTCTCTTTCTAAAACTTTCGCTGATTTGGGGTTGTGAGAAAAGAGTGGGCAGCCATCCCTATGTATATTAGATATTTATCTTTTCTTTATACCTTTTTACACAAAACCCCCTCTAATTTTATTCCTTTCTCATTTCCTTTCAAGATACTTTCTTTTCTTTTCTTATTATTATTTTTCTTCGACTAATCAAAAGTTTCGGGTGTTACACCATACAACTCAATTAATACATTCCACCACATTAGACACCATCCATAAGCATTCTAACATGATCCTAACATTATAAACATGCCCAAATCATCACATCTAATGTTCTTCAAAAATAAAGTTTCCCTTTTAGGAAAGAAACACCCAAACGCAACCTCACATCATATTCATTCATTAATTCATAAACTTTATACCTAATCAAGTTCATAGCAATCATCTAAACATGATAATCATCATCAATTCATCATAACTCCAAAACATCATACATAAAAGTTTCTACTTATAGTAAAGTATGAACAATCTGTTCGGAACGTTTTAATACGGAGTACTAACGGATTCTGCATGAGACCAGATCAAATAGTGTGAAATTCTATTTGATTGGCGATCCAATTAGTGAGAGCAAACAACTTGATCGATCTAACCATTAAACAAACATTAAGAACGAGTTGGAATCGATCAGGAACGAACTATGAACTTGGATGGATGAACTTTCATGCTGGACGGCTAGGGTATGAAAGTATTCAAAGTGTTTTGTTTTTCCACAAATTATATGGTATATATACGTTTTCAGTGTCCATTCGTACGACTGAACCATTAGCATGGTTTAGTCTTGTGACTAACTTATGCATCTGACTCATACGCACGACTGAAGGTTCAGTCGGGCGACCGAGTCAATCTTATGTCTTAGTCATAAGACTGATCCAGTCACGTGGTTTAGTCATGCGACTGGTCCATAAGTATGGTTCATTTGTGCGTAAATAACCACTTGACCAAGTTGAACACATTTCTGAATCAATATTGACTCAGAACTATGTATAACAATCTCAAACCTATATATAATGTTCATGAACATAAGTATTACCAATTACAATATGAATATGATACGAACAAAGACAATTCAACATCAAATCTCACATCATATTTCATTAAACATTTTCATTACATATGTGTAAGAAATGAAAGACATTTACATTGAAGAACAAAAACTAGGAACAATGTATCAACAAACTCCCCGTTGGACCTAGTTTATCCTATTGTCTAACATTCTTCACATATTCTTGGAATTTCTTGTACTTCTCCTCTTTTGTGAATCATGTGTGTATCTTGAAAGCAAAGCCGATTCGTATCACATGTTGGAATTGGAGAGCTTGTACAATATCCTACGTGTCATAGAACAGTGGCCACTTGTACAATGTGTAAACATCTTTAGTAGACAAGTTAGTGAGCCATATTGGGTCAGATACCCTGATAGTCTTAATTTTACCATCTCTGTTTAGGATTATGACCGCTTCCCCCATCCTCCAGTTGTAATACCACCATTTGAAGTGTGGAGTGAAGTCCTGAAGCATCTCCCTCTATGGGATCTTAGACATTGTATGTTGGGGACTGCAGTTCAGCACTATCTTCGGCTTCCCAGTGTTAGGGTCAACTTTAGTCTTGTGAACGAACCTCTTAGGTTGTTGAGGTCTGAAGTTCACCCCTGGTGTGGTATTCTCTCTTCAACGCCATCTCAAACCAGCCCGACATATTCCTCAGGTTGGCATACAAAAGGTCTAAATAGGCTAACCTGTTTAGCTCAAAACTAAGAATAGTCTTCAGATCGTGTAGGTATCTGAAGTACTCAATCCCCTTCTCCCGCTTTACAGTGTACACCTCTAGATCTTCAAAATAAGCCCAACTGATGATTTTGCCTGACACCTTCTGATGTCTTTTAACCTTGAACAGTTTGGTGTAGGCGTCTAGCTTTGTAGGTTGACGTTGTGCCTTCATCTCTGACAAACAAGCTGCCCATTTAGCCTTCTTTATATCAACATCAGCATCTGTGGCTTGGGCTTTACCTTCCTCCTTTTCATTCTCTTTCACTTTCTCATCAAGTGTACCAAAAGTATCACTGCTAAATGTTTCACCCAAGTCGGGGATAACATTACCCTCAGGGTCAGTGTACTCTGGATAATACTCTAATGTAACATCTTCAATCTCGATCTCATCCACGCCTTGTAGCTCTTCATCACCAACAACTTCGACCTCTAGAGCATCTTTGACAAGCTCATATGGATTTAGTCTGAACATATCGGCGAGCTGCTCGTCACTCAAGTCGTGGACGGTTTCTCCCTCCTCTAGAGTGTAACTCACAAACCATCTTACTATCCCTTGCAAATCAAGAATCATAGTGAGCTAAGTCTTGATTTGCTGAAGGGGAGCAATATCATAGTCATCGGTCTGTTGAGTTGTATCTGTTTGATTACACAACCAACAATGCATACATTAATCATTTATCAAAGACATTAAACATAAATTTTCATAAATTACATTAACGTAATAAACATTTCAAGTACAAAAGTTTCAAGTACATAAACATTTAATCATTACTTTTCCCTTGATCGTGCATCTCTTCGGCTTGAGGAACTGAGGAAGAGGCTCATTTATCTTGGTTTCTCTTGGTGCGCCTCTCCCTTGTTGATGGAGTCGAGGCTGATGCAGTTGCATCACCTGCTTGATCATCATCTTCATCATCATCATCACCCTTCTTGTCCTTTCCACTTCCTCCGGCATCTCCCTCATCACTTTCTTCATCTGATTCATCTTCACTCGAATCATCATCATCATCATCTCCATCATCGTCTCCATCACCTTTTATCTTCAAAGGCTCACTATTCGTACCCTTCAGCCTTAATATCATCTTTTTATTCTGCTTCTCCAACTCATCAATCCTTTAGGCAGATGCAAGCACTAGCTCGTTTTGAGCTTGCAAGGCACTTTGAGCTCGAGCTAAAGCTCTCTCATGAGCTTCATTCATCTCAGAAGTTGGGCAATCTGCTTGCCCTGTGCTGCATTAACTACCATCAGTTGGTTTAGCTAGTTGGCCCTCAAATCATCAGTTGTGAACAGCTTCAACACTACTCGGTTTAGGCTGGCCAACTATTCCTCTAACCCAACGGTGGGTAGAGTAGAGCTTTGTGTCTATGGGAACTATGAGGATGTGCCAACTTGGGGAGTAGAAGGTGCAGTGGTGGATGTGGTGTAGATCGGAGTAGGAGTGGGAATGGTTGGTGGTGGAACTGTTTTGGGCATAGTGGGAGAGGTGGATGTGGATGTATGTGTGGTGGATGGTGTGGTAGTGGTGGTGGCTAGGATGGTAGTAGTGGTGGCTGGGGTGGTAGTAGTGGCTGTGATGGTGGCAGTGGTGGAAGAACTGACAAGTACAAATCTCTGCCTCATGCCCTTCTTGCCTAAGGGTTTTGCCATTCATTTCCTCATGGAACCCTTGGCAATTAGGGCTCCCCCTGAGCTCATAGTCTGGTCGGGGGTGTATGAAGGATTTGTGACATCAGTGTCACCACCCTCCGAACCAGCTTGGCGTCCGCCCACCGCCTTTTTTCCCTTCTCCGTAGCAACCATCCTGCTACCTACTCTTTGGGTGAGAGGCTCATCATCAGACTCTTCTTCTTCATCAATCAGAAAGTCCTGGTGGATAGCAGCTTGCTTAGATCCACCAGGTGCTGATGCACCACTCTGCTGAGGTGGTGGAGGAGCAGTGGACGTGTATGTAGCTCATGTTTCGCTCGAGCCATCCTCTCCACCACCTTAACCATTTCCTTGGTAATCATCATCATCGTCGACGTCGCCTTGAACCATGATAGGCTCAACGTCTAAATCACTATCATCGTGGCGCCACTTCTTTCGAGAGGGCGCCGAGTAGTTGACGTTGGCCAGATGGCCAAATAACCTCCTAACCGGGGGCTTCACCTGCTTGCCCCGGTACACCTTCATCCTCCCAAGTGTGGTGTCGTCCATTACCTCTAGAGACACCGCATCATCCTTCTCTTTGGGCAACTAAGGAAGCTTCTCGTCTATAATCATCTGGATAAACCTTAGGTACATACAGAAGCCCTCCTTCCCATTCTCCTCTATGTTCTCTGTCAGGTAAGCGAAGAACATCCGCGAGAAACTGAACGGATTGTTCAGTACCAGTGCAACGAATGCATTCTAGATTAGATCGCTCATCTCGTCAAATCCTCCACGCT
>BJCN01104192.1:0-14100 GCA_018326445.1 Flaveria brownii
GTTTCATGGGTTTGGTAGGCTACTACAAAAGATTTATTCAAGACTTTTCCAAGATAGCCTTACCATTGACTAAATTGACCCGCAAGGACGTGAAATTTATGTGGGTTCAAGAACAGGAGGATGCTTTCGAGGAGTTAAAGACGAGATTGACTAAAGCTCCTGTCTTGACATTACCTGAAGGGAGTGAGGACTTAGTGGTATAAGCTTCTTATTCGGGGCTACGTTGCGTGTTAATGCAACATGGAAGGGTAATAGCCTACGCATCCTGACAGCTGAAACCCACGAATTCAATTATCCCACCCAAGATTCAGAGTTAGCGGCTGCGGTCTTTGCATTGAAAATTTGGAGGCACTACATATACGGGATGAAGTGCACCATCTTCACCGACCACAAAAGCCTGAAGTACTTCATCGAGCAAAAGGATCTCAACATGAGACATAGGAGACGGTTAAAGCTCATCAAAGATTATGACTGTGAGATCCATTATCATCCGGGTAAGTCCAACATTGTGGCCGATGCCCTTAGCTGAAAAGAGAGACCCGAGCCGATTCGGGTGAAGTCTTATCAGTTGGTTATGACCTCGGACGTGATGACGCAAGTCAAAGGATTTCAAGATGAGGCGTTGAAAGATGATCGCCTTAATTCTGAAATGATGAGAGGTCTAATCATGAAGTTAGGAGAAAACACTCACGGGGTGAGAACACGCTTCGGGCGGATGTGGATTCCCCAATACGGAGATCTAAGGGGACGAATTATAGATGAGGCTCATAAGACTCGATACTCCATTCATCCAGGCACCACCAAGATGTATCAAGACATGAAGAAGGACTACTGGTGGCCGAGTATGAAACGTGACATGGCGGATATGTGAGTAAGTGCCTTACTTGTCTACAAGTGAAGGTAGAACATCAGAAACCATACGGGAAATCCAACTGTTGGATATACCCTAGTGGAAGTGGGAGCACATCACCATGTAATTTATTACTAAGCTACCTCGTACGGCGAGGGGGTGCGATACCATTTGCATGATTGTTGATCGTTTGAGAAAGAGTGCTCATTTCCTACCAATCCGTGAGACGTATTCATCCGAGAGACTGTCGGATCTGTTCATCAAGGAGATTGTAGCTCATCATGGTGTGCCGATGTCTATTGTGTCGGATTGTGACACCCGATTCACATCAAAGTTTTGAAAGAGATTTTATGATTCGATGGGGACGAGGCTACACATTAGCACGGCTTATCATCTTCAAACAGATGGTCAGTCTGAGAGGACGATTCAGATGCTCGAGGATATGCTCCGAGCATGCATAATCGATTTTGGAGGAAGTTAGGATGATCACTTATCGTTAGCTGAATTCTCATAAAACAACAGTTATCATGCCAACATTGGTATGCCTCCTTATGAGATGCTATACAGTAGGAGGTGTAGGACGCCCGTATGTTGGGGTGATATCGGGTAGAAAGATTTGGGAAGTATCAAGGTGATCGAGGCTACAACTGAAAAGTTAGAAAAGGTCAATGCCTTTATGAAGGCAGCCAAGGATAGACAGAAATCGTATGCTGACAAGAGGCGTAGACCAATCAAATTCAAGTTGGGAGACCGAGTTATGTTGAAGGTCTCACCTTGGAGAGGAATCATCCGGTTCTAGAAGAGGGGAAAGCTAAGCTCGAGGTACATAGGGCCTTTCCAGTTCAGTGGTCGAGTAGGAGAAGTGGCCTATCGATTAGAATTGCCTGATGAATTAAGTGGAATTCAACCGACATTCCATGTATCTCATCTGAGGAAGTGTTTAGCCAATGAGGACATGATTTTTCCAATGGAGGATATCGAGGTGGATGAATGGCTCAATTATGTGGAGCAGCCAGTGCCAATCATCATCGAAAAGAGAAGAGGCTATGAAATAAAGTGGTTCCACTTGTGCGGGTGCAGTGGAAACACCAAAAGGGTTCTGAGTCTACGTGGAAGACTAAAGAAGAGATGAGATAGCATTACCCACAGTTATTCGAACAGTGACGGGTTTTGGTGATGAAACCTCTTTAAGGGGGGTGGACTTCTAACAGTCGGAATTTTGTCATTTAAAAGAAAAGAAATAAGAAAAAGGACAAGAAAAGTATTTTTGTAAGAAAAGAAAGGAGAGCCAAAGTGGAGGGGTTAAAAGTGTAAAACAAACAAAATAATATTATTATTTTGTTTAAAGTGGGCATGGCCGCTCACTTCCTTGATCACCCCAACTGCTCGACAGTTTTAGAGAGAGAAAGCAGAAGATTTTCAGTTTTAAAGTGAGAAAGTAGCTGAATTCAGTCAATGTCAGCAAATTTAGCATAATTGGTTCAGTTTTTATAGATTTTTCACCATGAAACTGATTTTTACATGTTCTTATGAGTGTACATGCGTTCGGGTATGTGTTTTTGACATGTTTAGGTGTTAAAAATCTTTGAAAGTCCATGTTTGAAGGAGTTGTGCTTGGAAGTTGTAAAAGGTGAGTTTCTAGACCCCTTTTTTATATGTTTAAAAGTTTTAGGGCTGAAAATGTATGTGAAAGATTTTTATAACTAATGCATGTATAACCGTATGTATTTATGCTTGTATGTTGGTGTTTTATGGTTGTGCATGCTATGTTGAGGATTAGAATGGTAGTGAGAAGCTTAGAACAGGTTGAATTGATATTTGGGACTAAAAAATATGTTAAAAACATGTAAGTAGGTGGTCATGCGCCAAAACAGGGCCCATGCGCCTAATATTTTGCCTTAGAAAATTTTAAGTAAGGTCATGCGTCCAAATAGTAGCCCATGCGCTTGCAAAATGCCATAGAAAATACTAAGTGCATGCTAATGCGCCTGAACAGTAGTTCATACGTCTAAGTTTTTACTGAAACGCCTAAGTATAGGGGTGATGCGCCCCAATAGTGTTCATGCGCCCGAATTTTTCTCAGGCGCCTAAATGTAGGCTCATGCGCCTAAATAGTTCATGCACCCAAAAGTGAGAAACGGTTAAGTATAAGGCCATGCGCCCAAACAGTGATGAAACGCCTTAACAGGCCTCATGCGCCTGCATAGTGTTAAAACGCCTAAAACTTAGAATTTTTTTTTGAATTTTTGAGAAATAAGATTTTTAGGGTTTTGACCCTAGTTTGACCTAAGGCTTATAGGTGCCTATTATATGCATGATTATGCTTTGCTCTTATGTTCCTTATGTATATTTGATGTATGATTTACATGGTGTGTGTGTTTATGATTATAAACGTAAAGTATTATCATTAAAAAAGATATAAGATTAATGATAATAAAAGTGGAACATAAAGAACGAAAGAAAGAAAAGGCTTGCAAGCAGTTAGAAAGGAGGAACACAACTCGTGAGAGTTGTCAGCTTAATTGTGTGTATTATAGCGTGCGATTTTGGCTAACCCATGAGGGTTCACACACAGGGGATCAGTCTTGGTGACTGATCCATAGTACGAAACAGGATTCTTGTCACTCGACCCCGGAAATAATGAGGCTTTATGCCCAGAATGGTGGCTTCGGGCCACGGGATTTGTGCCAGATAGTAATGAGGCTTTGTGCCCGGAATGGTGGCTTCGTGCCATGGGCTATGTGCCAGATAGTAATGAGGCTCTATACCCAGAATGGTGGCTTTGGGCCACGATGGGGGAAAAATCTTGACAGGATCTAAAATCAGTACGAAACGAGTGAAATGATAAAGTACGAAACGAACGAAATGATAAAGTACGAAACGAACGAAATGATAAAGTAGGAAACTAACGAAATGATCAAGTACGAAACAAACAAAATGATCAAGTACAAAATGAATGAAATGATAAAGTACAACGAAGGATTATGAAAGATTATGATAAAGTACGAAACGAACGAATATGTGACATAATGTATGAAGAATAAGGTTATGCCTTGTTGTATGTATGATGGAGAACAAAGTCTCACCAATGTCCAGAGAGGTATGGGAAAGGTTATGTTCATCTAGCTGCATTAAGGAAGTTGAAAGAAACATAACTTATTCTCATCAACTTGCCAATAAAGTTAATGAAACAATGGTTTTAAATGAATCTCATGTAAGGGAACATGAACTTTATCAGGTAAAAATCACTTCCTTACAAAAAGATTTAGATAAACTTGTTTCATAAAATTATAATTTGAAGGCACAAGTTGAGCATTTGACTACATCCTTAACAAAATCAATGGCAGAAATGCATCCACTGAAGTGAAACTTCAGAAGTTTCAACTTTCATCTCAACAATATGAGAAGTTGTTAAATTATCATATTGTCACAAAATATATCAGGTTTGGGTTTTCATAATGTTTCACCCCCAATAAATAAATATTATACCTCATTACCTGATTCTATGACTAACGGCTTATCAAACCATTTTGTGCTTTCTTGTATGATAAAATTGATGAAGAGGTCTATGTTGCTCAACCTCCAGGCTTTGAAGATCCTGATTACCCTCATACGGTATACATGCTTGACAAAGCTTTGTATGGACTTCATTAGGCTCCAAAGAAATGGTATGAAACATTATCATCCTTCCTGTTGAAGCATAGATCCAAGAGAGGAACAATAGATCAGATACTCTTCCTCAAGCATGATCGTCAAGATCTCTTGGTAGTTCAAATATATGTGGATGATATTATATTTTAGATCAACAAACAAGAGATTATGTGAAGAGTTTGAAGCAATGATGAAATCTGAGTTTCTGAGGAGCTCTATGGGAGAATTAACATTCTTTCTTGGATTACAAGTTTATCAAAAATCATATGGTATATTTATCAACCAAGAAAATTATATTCATTAAATACTGAAGAAATACTCCCTTGCTGATACATCTTCATGCAAAACACCAACATCAATCATAGATAAGATTGTACCTTATCCTAAAGGGAAGTATGTGGATCAAAGATTATATAGATCAATGATAGGATCATTAATGTACTTAACTACAAGCAGACCTGACATTATGTTTGTTGTTTATGTTTGTGCCAGGTACCAATCTAATCCAAAGGAATCACGTTTGAATGCTATGAAATGGATATTCAGATATCTTAAAGGGAAGCCAGCTCTTGGACTTTGGTATCCCAAAGAAGGAGAATTCAACCTCTACTCATATTCAGATAGTGATTTTGGAGGATGTAACAATAACAGAAAATCCATAATAGGTGGATGTCAATTCTTAGGACCAAGGCTTGTATCTTGGTAGTGTAAGAAACAAACAAATGTTTTAGTATCCATAGCTAAAGCTGAGTACATAGCTGCTTCAGCTGATTACTCTCAAGTTTTATTGTTACAAAACCAGTTACTTGATTATGGGTACAATTTTCTTCAAACACTAATTCATATAGATAATTCAGTTGCTATGTTTATCACTGCTAATCCAGTGCAACATAGTAAAATAAAACACATAAAAATAAGATACCATTTTCTAAGAGATTGCTCTGAGAAGGGTTTGATCAAGTTGATCAAAGTAGATACAAAGGATCAGCTTGCTGATCTATTTACTAAAGCCTTTGATTCAGTAAGATTTAATTTCTTAATTGAGTCTTTAGGCATGATCAACCTTGATTAATCATCATAACAAAGAAAACATGATCTGTCCTTTAAATTATTTCCTAAGAAAATTCCGAGAAAAAATCATAAAATCTATAAAAACACAAAAAGATTGTCCTGTTAAGTTGTTATCTATTTATAGGATTCATATTATAGGAAATAATAGTACATTATTCCTTAGTTTACTTTCCTGATTTAATAAGAAATACTGATCAGAAGTGAATTGATATGGGAGTAGGTTCAACCTGAGTAGAACATAAACGAGTGCATGCTTAACTTAATATCTAGATGACACATTGTGGTAAATTACATCTTGAGGAGCAAGAAAGTGAGTCTCATCCTGATGAGATCAACTTACTCACCCAAACAGACTATGTTCTGACTTCATATAATTTCTATCTTTGCAATTCATATTCCTTTTGTTTTGCATAAGCAAAGACCTGGGATTATGATCACCTCTGTTTATGAATATAAACATTTGGTGATATGATTATGATCATCATTATCCCTCTGTTTTGTGTTAACAAATACCTGGGTTAAAGGCACCTCTGTTTTACGTGAGAAAAGACCTGGTGACCTGACGATGATCATATATCAAGCTCCAAAGAATCTAATGTGATCAATTGTATAATAAATTTAAAGAGCTTACACAACAATCTGCATTAATAAGATTTCACAGAAATCTTAAGATAAAACTTATGGTTAAAGAAACATAGTTTAAAAGTGTAAAAAAATTATAAGATGACTCATAAACGGATGACAACCTCTATTGTGAATTGAAGTGGAGTCCATATTTATCAATCTTTAAGCATATCAAAACATGATAATCAGCATGCATTGTTGAACATATACTCTTATTTGAATTTATGTGGACCATAATACTTGCAATCAGCACTAGATTTATGTCTATTATTTAAATTCAAAAAATGCATAAGGAAGGTTCTAAGTGCTATAGTATGATCCCAAGATATGTTTCACACACTTGAAAATATATTTAATTTCTACTTATATTCAAAAATACAAAAATATCTTTCTTTTTCTTTTTGTTGGACAGAAAAGTATTTTTAATGCTATTCTCTAATTAAATTTATGCTAAAAAATTATTATTAAGCACAAATTTAGGCGAGTAGTAATAAATCAGCATGAAAAATGAGTTTATCAACATTAAGGAAGAAAATTGGATCTTGAGCAACTATTTTAGCTGTTGGATATTTGTGAGATTTTTTTGCACAGTTGCCATGGAACAAAGTCAACAAGGTCCAATAGCAAGACATGATCGAATAATATATTAGAATCATACATCAAAAAGGATAAATCTTTATCCTTCAGCCGAAGTTACAGTGTAATGTTGCTTATCAATAGCTGCAACAGTGTAAAATTTAATAAGTTAAAATTTGTACTTCCTTAGATTGGTAATCTACGGATGTGATCACATTTTAACAAGTATGATTGATTTTCATAAGATTGGTAACCTTTGGACAAGTAAATTATACTTAGATTTTGTGTAGAAGAAAAATTAAACTTTGTCTTCCGCATAAGATCTGCGGAGGAATTAAATTCCTGCGGAGGAATTAAATTCCTGCGGAAGATTAAATTTTCTATGGAAGAACAACTTAAGAAGGATAATTAGGGTTTGGGCCTACAACATTAAATGAGATTTAAATAGTATTCCAAGGATATAAATAGACTTGACCGTTGTTATTTATGTTCACTTTCTCAATCATTCTCAGACCGTATCAGCAAAAACTCTTAAACCCTCCATCTTCAATCATCAAACATTCAAAACACCACTTCAAAACAACAATTCTTTCAGTTGTCTAAACCTTTATTCAGCATTCAAGCAGTATCAGCAAGATGGCTAATCGATTTGCAAAGGAGAATAATGTATGTGCTTTCCTCAATCTGGATGACCCTATGACTGAATGATGCACAGAGGTTATCCGATACCTACGTCGATCAAGGATATTCTACGCCCTAACTGCTGACCCATTGATCTATCAAACTCATGTGATAGATTTCTAGAATACTGCAAGAATAGCTGAGGAGAATGGTATACAAGTGATTTATGCTTTGATTAGACATGAAGTTATAAGAGTGGATGAACAAATCATCAGGAGAGTGTTGGAGCTTGGTGAACAAGAAGCAGGTCACCCTGATGTATTCGATCATGAATACATTCAGCGGGTTTTTGATCTAATGGGATATGATGGAGACTACAGGAATGGTGAAATCAAGAAAGGGAGATTGTGCAAGCCTTATAGATTCCTTTGTCATACGTATCTAAAATGTATGTCAAATAGGAAGTCTGGATTGGATAGATTTTCAAGGCATATTTCCTCTAGGATCATTGGAATCTTTGAAGGAATGATGTACAATTATTCAAAGTACATTCTTGGATGCCTCTGTGACCCAATAGAAGTACAAAAATCTGACCAGATGTTCATGTTCCTAAGATTTCTCTAACTCATCATCAATGATTCCATGTCTCACATAGAATGGGAAGGTGATGTATTTGTTCAAGCATATTTGGGAAGGTCAATGTTTAACAAGATCAATAGAAGATATGAAGGGGAGGAAATGGAGATGTTCCCTCATGTTGTGGATGCGGATGCAGATATTCCACAAGAATTGATCTTCATAGAACACCAAGAACAAGCTGAAGAATCCCCTGCCCACACTGAGCAATATTCACATTCACTACCTCATCAACAACCATCTCCACCTTCTCAACAACCATCACTAGTTCTACCACCATCACAACCACCATCACCATTACAACCACCTTCACCAGTCCTACCACCATCACCAACACAATCACCTTCACTAGTATAACTATCATCACTACAAAGTGAACAAACCCAACCCATCTCACTCAATCAATCACCAACCTCCATTAACACTGCTAAAACTGAACCAGTTTCACCAGCCGGTGAACACAACCAATCACTCTCTTTTCATCCAAAACATCACAAGGATCTGCAGCTACAAAACCAATTTCCCCTCTTCATCCATCTCCATCACAAGAACAATGTTAAATTGCTATGTCCCTAGTGGTTGAATCAAATTAAACTTCTAATAGCACTGCACCAACTAAAGTCATCAACCTTGAAGAAAATCTTGATGATGTACATGATAGGGACACTGAAGAAGTGTGCCTGCATATTGAAAAAGAACCAACTCCGGAGGTTGAGCAAGTAACCAGGTTTGGTGAACAGTTTGTTGATATTGTATCCTATCATTAAGATGATCTGAATGATGATGACATTGATGTGAGCAAAAGCTTTCTGGTGGCTGAATACAACAAACTAGTCACTAAATCAAGCAAAAGAGGAGAAAAGCTGAGAGAACTAGAAGGGGCTCTAAAAGAAAAAGATGCACTTCTGACTCTGCATGAAGGATCTATCAGAAGACTGAGAGAAGATGTCAAAAAGATCATGAAGTTATTGATGCACTCAATTACTTGGCGAGAGAGTTAAAAGAAGCTGTGGAGAAAGAGAAATAAAGAAGGAGTAGGGTGTATTAGAAATGAACAAGGCTAAAATCACCATTTTTGAACAAGTTGAACTCCTGATAGCTAAACATGATAAGATTGAGAGGTTGAGAAAAAGAATTAGTGAGCTTGAATCTGCCAAAACTTCTAGAACTAAATACTGCAAATGAACAATCATCATCAAAGGTTGTTCAATCACAACAACATGCCCCTCTCATCTATTACAACAGAAAGAGGAGGTACTTGGGGAATATAGAGAAGGAGATTATAGAGGTACAAGTCTCCCTAAAAAGAGTAAAAATACTTTCACCTAAGCTTAACCCATAAGCTAACCCATTAACATCAAAACCAAGTGAGCCAAATGATGAAAGTGATGCTGAGTGGAGGAGTTGACTAGAGAAGAAACTCCAAAGAAAGCCAAAACAAAAACATCTGATGTGTTGCTCATAACTCAAGACATACTTGAAGAGAGACCCGAATCTACCATGTTCATGAAACTCATTAACAAAGGGTTATGACTTGGTAGAAAGGATGAACTCAGATGAGATGAAGCAGACCATCAAGGATTTCAGAGTGGCTAGGCTAATGATTCCAGATTGCAACTATGATACCTTCATCAAATTCCAAGAAACAGAAAGCCTAAAGAAAGAATTAGGTTATTGTGACACAAAGAAGCTAAACAGAAACAACATTATTTGCTGGTTGTAAAATCACAACCATAAGTTCTATGAGCTAAGATAGAGATCTATAAAAGAACTGAGATAAATGATGGAATATGTGATGAAGATTGAGCTACAAACTGGAGTTAGATTTAGAACTGAAGCCCCAAATCCAAGCCATGCCCATGAAACAACTCCTTTAGAACCCATCATTGTGGAGAACAAAGATATGCACAAGGGCAAAAAGAAAATGATCAGAGAGCCTATTGCAGTCATTCCAGGAAAAGTATGGCCCCTTGGAACTACGGTAAGAGAGATAACTGAGAAGAAGTCCACACTGTTCCAGCTCTTTGATCATATCACTACTCCCATGTCAGCTGAAGAATACTAGATCATTGCTTGGAAATACGATGCTGAATAGGATATTGCAATAATCAAAAGGGTATCTGCGATGATTTAATACCTTCCCTTGATTGAATTAGTTATATAACTCCCAGATGCTGATATCAAACAACTCCAGAGCTTACAGATAACCAACAATCCAACTAATCCAAGAGGAAGAGATTTCTCAGGTTTGATTGGAAAGTTATTGTCAAGATTCAAGGATGATGTCCTTCAAGAAGCTATAAGAGAAGATAAGGAGCACATGAAAAGGAAAGAGAAGGAAAGAAGGTCACAGTCAAGATCTTCACTCTCTATATAAAGTGAGTTCTTGATACGGGTGGGTCATGTAAATAAAAGAAATACATCTATCAAAAAATTTAAAGGAAGCTAGTTCTTACACCCAATCACTCAATGGGGGTATGTTGAGAAAACAAAGGAGCTCGTGCTAAAGAGAACTGCAGATAAGAAGGAAGCTGCAAGTATCAGGATATTTGATCCATTGGAGATCAAACTTCTTCACCCAAGCTACACTGCTTATCTGTATGACAAATTTTTCCTAAAACTCTACAATGCACAGGTACAAAACGACTTATGTCTATATGTGCATATGATTCAGGTAATAGAATGCCATAGCAAGCAAAAGAAGAAAATATGAGGCAGGCCAGCTGGGATCTGAAATCCCTTCTATTACAGACCTAAGAATCTCAAAAGAGGATGAACTGGAAGTTATCAACAACAATAGTTTTGTTGCAACTTTGACCACTAAAGAAGACATTCTTGGGATAAAGTATGATACTCTGAATAAGATGAGCCGAATAGAGATCAAGTACAAGTACGATGATCAAACAGGAAGCTGTATCATACTTCAACAAAAAGATGGTGTCAAGAGTTAAAGAGCTACAAAGCCTAAGGCATTGATTAGAAGAAGCTAAACCTAAAGGGGAGCATTGTGTAACCTTTTGAATTTTTGCTAAATAAAAGTTAATATTGTTATATTCTTGTAAGGGCCATTGTTGTCATTAATGAAACTATGGTAATTATTCATGATTGTTTCTTTTATTCATTAATTAAAAGGGTTAATAATTAAGGTTATTAAAATAAGCATAATAATAATAATGTTAATAATAATAATATTACTACTAATACTACTACTACTAATAATAAATAATACAATTAATAGTAATAATAATAATAATGATAATAATGTTACTAATAATAATACTAATAATATTAATAATAATAATAATAATTTATAAAAAAACTATTTAAACTTAAAAATGTCAAAAACTTAAAGTTAATTAACTTTAGGGGTTAGTTTTGTCATTTTATAAACTTAAAAGGAAGTTTTATGCATAAAATGATAACAAACTCAACTACAAGGGCCAAATGTGTAATTTATTAAAATCAACACCCCATTTCCCCTTTCACCCCCGATTTTCCGGCGAGGGGTTCCAGCCACCCCCGGCCGCAACTCCGGCAAGGCTAAAACCGCTCCAATAACGCACGATTTGACTCCAAACCGGTCCCAGACGATTCTTGAACTCGATTCGAACTCAATTAAGAGCTTTAAATGGGTTTAAACATTTGGTTCTGAGGGCATTCAACTCGAGTAACCGGCGAGTTCAATCATAGAGTCGTTTGGTCATTAAACACCAATAATAATCAAATTAAATGAACATAAATGATCATCTATCTATTCCTAAACGTTTACAACCTCCAATCTCACCTGAAAACACACAAACATAGTGATTCAATCACCAAGAATATCGCGAACGGCAACCTACTCAAACAACATCATCTTGACATCAAGACCCAAAATTGATAGAGGGCTTTCAACCATCGAGTCCAATAGGAGCTTCCTGTGCAACGAATTTGGATATCATCAACATTTGCATCACGAACACTACGCTATTTTGGCCACGACTGTTCTTCAATCCATAACATCGAATTCAAACAACTTACGGGTAATTAAACATACTTATACACTCGGTTTTACATAAGGAATCAAAGCCCTATGTTTAATTTGGTTAACAACATCAAATTGATGTTCAATTTGGATCTAAATCATACTAGGGTTCTTATGATTTGGGAGTTTTCTTTATAATTGTGTTTTTAACTTTTTAAAACCAAGTGATGCCACGGTCGCGACCCTGGTTCACTGGTTAGGCACCGACATTATCACTTTGAGGTCCCGGGTTCAAACCCGGGCACCCTCATGTATTTTTTTAAGGCTTTTTAGCCCTCAAATTAATTATAGAAAAATTTTAATAAATATAAAAATAGTTTTTGTAAACTTTAAATATTTTTATAGACACCAAATAAATTTCTGAATTTTTATTAAATTTAAATAGTTAAATAACTTTTTTTAAAAACTTTTAACAAAGGTTATTTTTTATTTAATTCTATTAAAATGGGTTTCAAATAATAAATAATAAATAATTAGTCCAAACGTTACCTTTTAAAATCATGATTATTTTAAAATGTTTATTTAAATTTTATATTTAAACTTTATTAGTTGTCACAAATGGCTTAATTTTATCTATTTCTAATAAAATACATAAGTGATAAATGTCTTTATTAAAATATTTAACGTACTTACAAAAATCCCCAAATTCCACCTACAACCCTAGTTCCCGTTAAAACGTTAAGCTTATTATAATTAAACTTAAATCTTGTAAATATATACATATATTCTTAGGTATCTCGTGAAGGTTTACGTTGGAACATCGCTTATTATTCTTATTAATCGCCATTCTTATACTTATTTTCCATGTGAGTTTCCTTGCCCCTTTTTACATTATTTCACACCGTTTTGGGGTGAAACATGTTAATCTTATCAACATACACTTGTAAACGTTTAAATCTTGTAAAGCACTTGCAATTCATACTTTTACTTGTCATGGTTATTTGTGTTATTATAAGTCTTATACGAGATACATAATTTGTTTATAATCATTAACTATTGCTAGCCTGGTGACGTCTTAGATCTTTGGGCCTGACAAGCCTATTTGGTGCTAAAGCCGATGTATTGCCGGCTCCTGATGACGTATGACTTGTTCATCATGGGAACCAAATACACTTAGCCAATCATATAAACTTGTAATTAAGTCGAGGTTTGATTGTAACTATATATGTTCTATAAACTTGCTAACTCATAACCTATGACATAAATTGTTACTTGCAACCTTGATATATTATATATATTAAACCCTTGGAAACTCAACAACTTTATAGTTGACCCTTTATTTTTAACATGTTTCAGGAAACACGCATGTTTGAAGTCAACTTTTAAAGCTTGCAATAAACTAGGATTTGGACCTAGTTAAAAGAATAAAGTGCTTATGTTATGTTTTGTTTTGTTTGAAACTATTTTATGATTTAGACTTATGATTGGATCTTCATTTGAAACATATAATAATATTATTTTCATTTAAAGCTAGGGTTATGTGATTGTGAACAATCTTAACCCTCGCATCTTGACGATTCCGTCTGCAAGGTTGGGGTGTGACATATTGTTAGGTCTAGAATTTTGTATAGGTTTAGTTTCTGAATCAATTATTATAACAACTCTTTTATTTTTCCCATCAGTATGTATGCAATATATGTTTATAGGTTAACCCATTTGTTATGTGTTGATTCTATATGTTTATGTGTAGGAAGATCATTAGACTTGGTCAATTTCAAGAAAGTGTTGGAAAAACATCTATGGATTAACAAAGTGTTCCTCCGTAGATCTACCAACAAAAACAAGTATGGACTCCATGGGACTCCTACGGAAGTTTTACAACAACAGAATCATCCAAGGCAAATGGAGCATCTGCAGAAGAACAACATCTGCAGATTACCAATCTTCAACAGAGGACCAACACTTGATGTACTTCATGTGACATCCGTCACTTCAAGGTCCGTCATTTAACATGAAACTTCGTTAACTATCCTTAGAGTATTCATTTTTCACCTTCATAGATTGTTCGTGAGGACATCATGTTAGATTTGTTTTCCGTTTCAGTGGT
>BJCN01104195.1:0-12077 GCA_018326445.1 Flaveria brownii
GGTACTATTCATCATGTCAAATCACAGTTGGTAAATTAATATTAGGTAATTGTTAATGTGTAAATTAGAGATTTAAAACTTGGAAGATGAAAAGGGACGAACCTAGTGCCTAGGCATGAGGTCACCGGTATCCCATAAACCTTTGTTTTTCATCTAATGATATGTATACGATTAAATACCAACTTACCCCATAAAAATATTAACACTAACCCTCGTAAAATTATGAGACAAACTCTAAAATTAAGTTTATACGACTCTAAAATTTTTGAGACCAACCTAAAATGACCCACTAAAATAAGTAACAAATATAAAATAATTAGTTTGAATAGTTAAACATTTATCTTATTAGCTGATTATTTGATAAATTAATTATTAGATTATTGATTAAGATCCCTTGTTTATAATTCAATTACTTTTATCATTGTTTTTATAAAATAACAATTATCTATATAAATGCATATTCCATATATTAAGTAATAATTGTACATAAAAAGTTCATTTCGAGAGGGCCTGATACGTGAAGTTCTAACTCAAGCTCGTTTATTAAGTGGTAAATAGTATAAGCTTGAGCTCAAGTTTTTTTAAGCTCGGTTCGATCCGAGATTTTGGCTAGCAGATCCCGAGTAACTCACGACTTCGTTTGTCTCATTTACACTTCTAGTGTTTCATTTTATTTGTGTCAAATAATTTTTTTGTCTTCTTGTTGTGTGATTCGGCCTAACCCAAATCAGACCGTATAAAAAAAATTAATAATTAATTATAGAGAATCAACCCTTAAAGCTTTCCGACACTCATATAAAACAATTTTGTATGTTAATGAAGATGAAACCTCCCACTAAACAAATTATTATCGGCAAAAAGAAATTTTCTATTGAATGTACCGCAATTTTTTTGTTGTTAAAATAAATATACCATAAAAGAAAAAAAATAGAGATATCCCCGAACTTTTGGCGAACACCAACACAAGAACAACACTTCCTCAAGAATATTTCATCGAAATTCGATGTCAAACGACTCTTAACTAATCCGTAGTTTTTGTGAAGTAAATAGTAAGAACTCAATCAGCCATTAAAAAAAATAGTAAAAGCTCAAACCTATGGATAATGTTGTTATGATATATACCAACACATATATTCCTATTTCTCTTTCTTTTCCCATTCTCATCATATTAATCTATCATATTATTATTCAAAATCTGACGCCACACGCTCCAGTTTTGTCGATAACTAGGCACACAAGACAAAAACAACACAGTTTGATGCCATCTGATTTGCCATTGATTAATTTGTTGTATACAGACTCTTTATGTGTGCTATCTATAATCTATGGAAACCCACAAGGATGAACCGATGATCAACTTTGGTCGATCACTGATCGTACCAAGTGTTCAAGAACTTGCTAAACAGCCCATCACCAACATCCCACTGCGGTATGTGCACCATGATCAGCATCCCGCACCCGATATCGCACCGACTCCGTCGGTTCCGGTTATTGATCTTCACTGCTTGTTTGCAGAAGCTTATGACTCTTGTGCATATGGTTTTGAGCTTAATAAGCTTCATACAGCTGCTAAAGAATGGGGCTTCTTCCAGGTATTATTTTATGGTCCTTTTCTTGTTTTATTATTTTAAAACCATAAAATAATTTGGATAGCAGGTGCGCAATGCTCGAGGACGCGTAGTCTAATGGTATTAAGATGTTGATAAGCTAGGTGTCACTCTCAACTGCTTTTTTCACATAAAAAGGTGTTAGTTTTTGTTAAATGGTGTGTTATAAAGAGGATTATGCTTTTTTAGAACGAATAGCTCATACACTCTTTAAAGTTTAAACCCACTTTTAAATCTACACCAATATAAATCGTGAGACTAGAATCGTAAACTACTTGGGGAGGAACATCTTTACTAAACGCTTTGATGCATACCGCTAAACTATAAGCCCTTCAAGAAGAATTATGTGTAATCCAAGACAACAAAATTACTTCTTTGAGAAAGAAACTAATAAATAGTAAATAAGCCGAGCTTGAGCTTAAAAACCTACCAACGAGTTGAGTTCGAGCTCAACTCTCTTAAGTTATACGCGTCAAGCTCAAACTTAGGCGACTAGAGCTTGCTCAGCTCGTTTACACCCTTAATTTCTAGGAAACCACCAAGGTTCTGAACTGGTTCATATGCTGATAAAAACAGGTTATAAATCATGGAGTAAACAAGTCCTTATTAGAGGATTTCAAGAGGGAAATCTTGAACTTGTTCAACCTTTCAATGGAGGAGAAACTGAAGCTTTGGCAGGAAGAAGACAACCATGAAGGTTTCGGTCAGCTGTTTGTCGTATCCGATGAACAGAAGCTTGACTGGTCCGACATGTTTTACATAACTACTCTTCCACATGATCTCAGGAAATCTCAACTCTTTCAAAAGTTGCCTCTCATCCTCAGGTTCTCTCTTTTCTTCTCCAAATGAAATCTTCTTGTTTAAAGCTGACACTGTATTACTGGTCGTACGCGTTTAAAGGTGATTACATAATGTATAATTACTTATTGAATAATCAAAATCAAATACCATAGAGATGGTGGACATAGGGCGTTGATGTGTTTGTGTTGTAACAACCAAAACTTTGGAACGTGTTGAGAATATTGTTTTGGTCATACATTTTGTTGTAGTTGGTTGTGGTAGTAGCCTTGGTATGGATGAGATGTACCGGGTATGATTATGGTTATGATATTTTATTGTAGCTGGTATGAAACAGATTATTTGACCCGTAGATAATATATCAAACTAATCTTAAACAAATACGCCGTGATTAATTTATTCATGTCTAACTTTTTGGTACTAAATGAAAAACTGCAGGGAGAAGTTAGAAGCTTACACTATGGAAATGAAAAGGCTAGCAATGGCTATCTTGGGTCAAATGGCTAAGGCTCTAGGGATGGACACTGAGGAAATGACCGAGTTGTTTCGCGATGGTGTGCAGTCAGTGAGAATGAATTACTATCCTCCATGTCCCCAGCCAGAACTGGCTTTGGGGTTCTCTCCACATTCTGATGCGGATGCTTTAACGATCCTCTATCAACTTAACGAGACAGAGGGCCTCCAGATTCGCAAAGATGGAAAATGGGTAACGATTAAACCTCGAGCAGATGCACTAGTAGTAAACATTGGAGACATACTAGAGGTAATTAGTAACAGAGTTTTAGATTCTAGTGACATAAATGGGGCTGATAACTTACTGTAGGGTGTTCATGATTGGCAGCATGGGTTTAAGTTGTAACGGGCCATGGAGCGGCTGGGTAGTTTTGGGTTGACCCGCAAACACTTTCTGTCGATATAAAAAGTATTTTATTAATTTACTACTATTAGAAAAACAGTATTGCTATGATAATCATTTGAGTTATAATAAAACAATTTAGGAGTTTGTATTTTCAACCCGTTTGACCCGTTCCCTTTATGCTAGATTATTGCTTTTAGCAGCTTATGTGCTTTTAAAATAGACTCCGACAACTTTCAACCCGTTTCTTTTTAGCTGTAAAAATAAATTCTGGCCTACCTTTGACGCTTTTGACCCGAGCTAGGTTATTTTACCTGAAACAAAACAGAACCCAACGGCCGCTATGTTTTTTTTTATTAAGTTTACATGTTTAGCAGATTGTTAGTAATGGTGTGTACAAAAGCATTGAACATCGAGCGACAGTGAACTCAAACACTGAAAGGATGTCAGTAGCAACATTCTACAGCTCCAGTATGGGTACCGAATTAGGTCCTGCAAGAAGCCTTGTTGCAAAACATAATGTAGCAAATTTTCGGAGAGTACCTCTCGAGACATACTTTAAGGAATTTTTTGCTCGAAAGCTTGATGGTAAGTCGTACTTGGATTTTATGAAGCTTAAACAGTTGAATCACACTACATAACTGAAATGTGTAGTTTTCATTATATTGTTTCAGTAGACCCATTGTGTTATAAATGTTCAATATCTTGTTTTGTTTCAAGATATTTTCTGGCATATTGTGTTACCAAAGAATTTGTTTTTAAATGCATAGTAAACACATTAATTTATAAATGATCATACACATTTTTTCAAAATGAAACTAATTGCAGATAAACTAACTATATTTTAAATCATAGATAATTAATTCAAAATAACAGTTTATATAGAAAAACAACTATGACATAATATGAAAAGTTCTTATGAATCACGAGTCAGCAGCATTAGTAGCAAACTGGTGTTGATCTGTAATGTATTTGTAAACTTTGCAACATCTGAAGCGGCTTGGAAGTTTCATAGGCCTATGAAATAATAAGAAAAAGCGATTTTCTTTAGAGTTAAATGGCTGAGAAAGTAAAACTAGAAACATTGCATTTGTTAAATTCACAACATCTAATCTCACGCCTAAACGATCGTTTGAATTTCCCATCAAACGGTCATTCAAAAGATCAAGTACCCATAAGAATTGACATTACCAACAAATGACTGTTTGAAGAAAACTCATATTGCAGCTTAAATGGTAAGATCTAACGATCTTTTGCAGACGGTGTGGGATTAGATTTAAGGTAGTGTGAGTATAGCGGCCCTCTTCACAATTAACTGTAGAAAGGGATAATTGGTATAATTTGCTTACCTCTCATTATCACCAAATCGGTTACATATATACACAGGAAATCCCATTTAATTAGGGATGAAATCAACTAACAATATTATCTATATTTAACTGATATACATGCCAACTATACAATATCTATTAGACCCCCGCAGTCGAAGTTGTCGAAGTTAGAGGTTCACGAAGGTTGAGACTGGTACGAAAATCTTCAAAGAGGGCTTTAGGAAGGCCTTTCGTAAATATGTCAGCAATCTGGTAACGGGATGGAACGTGAAGAACGCGCACGAGACCTCGTTGAAATTGTTCACAACAAATTGAATGTCAAGCTCAATGTGTTTAGTTCGTTGATGAAAGCACAGGGTTACCAGATAGGTAAATGGAACTTAAATTATCACAATACACCAATGAAGCATGAGTGAGGGGCCGATTGAGTTCCAGAAGAAGGTTCCGAATCCAACAAATTTCTTCAACAACATTTGCAATACCTCGGTATTCGGCTTCCACGCTTGAACGTGAGATGGTGGATTGGCGTTTCGAGGACCAAGCTAGCAAGTTGTTACCAAAGTATACGCAGTATCCCGACGTGGATCAACGAGTGTCGGGACACCCTGCCCAATCGGCATCAGTGTAGGTACGTAACGAGGTCGAGGTCGTTGGTCCAAGAGTAAGCCCAAGATGAGAGGTGCCCCGAATGTATCGTATAATACGTTTTAAACTATCCTGGTGCGGAAGGCGCAGGGAATGCATGTGCATGCACACCTGTTGGACCGCGTACGTGATGTCCGGTCTCGTAAAGGTGAGATACTGGAGGGCTCCGACCAAGCTTCTATAAAGGGACGGGTCCTCGAACTCGGGGGCGTCGGAAGAAAGCTTTCCTTTAGTGTCAACCGGAGTTGCAACGGGTTTGCAAGACGTCATGCCGGCTCGATTTATTATGTCTTGCGCGTAATTCTTTTGTGAGAGGAACATTTCGTTACCCGTTCGTTTTACTGATATCCCCAAGAAATAGCTTAGCGACCCCAAATCTTTTACTGCAAATTCCGAGCTTAGACGGTCCATCAGATTAATACGAAGTTGCTCGGACACGTCGTGAGAAGTATGTCGTCCACATATAAAAGCAAATATGCGGTCTCTGAACCGTGATGATAGGTGAACAGTGAGTTGTCACTCCGGCTTTGCTTGAATCCCAATTTGAGAACAAATTCGGTGAAACGTTGGTACCAAGCTCAAAGTGCCTGTTTCAAGCCGTATAATGACTTCTTAAGCAAGCAAACGTGATCGGGGAACCTTCTATCTCGAAAACCTATAGGTTGGTGCATGTATACCGTCTCGTGTAGTTGCCAGTGAAGAAATGCATTCGTGACGTCAAGTTGATGAACGGCCCACGATTGAGATAATACGATAGATAGGACCGTTCAGATGGTTGCCGGTTTGACAACTGGGCTAGACGTTTCACCGCAATCAATACCAACCTGCTGACTACAACCATCGCACACCAAGCGCGCTTTATAGCGCTCCAATGACCCGTCAGATCTGATTTTATGCCTGAATAACCACATGCACCTGATAATATTCATAGTCGGTTGGCGCGGGACTAACTCCCACGTCTCTTTTTTAATAAGGGCATCGTACTCGTTTTGCATAGCGTTTCACCATACAGGAGTGGACAAGGCGGTTTTTGGCGATTTGGGTATTGGTTCGACATGTGTAGTGTTAAGGTTGAAGTGTGGTTTCGGTTTCAAGATCCCGTCCATGGCACGTGTCCGCATGGTTCGAGTGGGAGGGGGCGTAGGCTGTGATGTGGATTGTGTTGGCATTGGGGCCATAGGTTGGGTGGAGGTGGCTGTGGCTGTCAGACGGCGAGAGTGGGTGAGAATCAGTGAAGGTATATTAACAGAATGAGGTTCGGTTTGGGGAGAAGCCGGTTCGCTGGGAGTGGGACCGGGTGTTTGGGGAGTTTGAGGAGAAGCTGGTTCGTGGGGAGAATCCGGTTTGTTTATTGGATTGATGGATGGGGTAGTAGAGTCCCTCGGGTTGGCAATAGGTGGGTCTTGAGAGGAGGATATGTGAGGAGTGTTATGGAGGTGCGACCAAATGGATGGATGTGGTGGTTCGGACAGAAATATATACGGGTCCGATGTCGGTTTGGTGGTTTTGGAATATGGGAAAACGGTTTCGTCAAAGATTACATGCCGGGAAGTAATCACTTGACGGGTTTGTAGATCGAGGCACCGGTAGCCGCGGTGGTTTGGTGGATATCCGAGGAAGACGCATGCGCTTGACCGGTGTTCAAGTTTGTGTATCATGGTGGAAGGTTTGAGTGGGTAGCATAGGCAGCCAATTACTCGAAGATGAGTGTAGGGTGGTTGACGGTTATATAGAACTGTGGTTGGGTTGTTGAGGTTATTTGGTTTGTTGGGTAGGATGTTTGAAAGGTAGGTTGCTGTTTCAAGTGTATAGTGCCAATATGTGTTTGGTAGGTTGGATTGTGCAAGAAGAGTGCAAACCATGTTATTGATAGTGCGGATTTTGCGTTCGGCCTTACCATTTTGTGAGGAGGTATGAGGACACGATAGACGGAACGTCATACCATGTTGATTAAAGAATTGAGTAAATTGATTATTGATGTATTCTTTGCCTTTATCGCATTGTAATTGTTTAATGCGTTTATCAAATTGTGTGCCAATCAAGTTATAAAATTGTTGAAAAATGGAGAAAACCTGTGATTTCCTACTGATCGGGAATGCCCATATAAAATCAGAAAAATCATCAATAAATAAGATTTAGTAGCGGTGACCCCCGGAACTCAAGGTCGGTGAGGTCCAAAGGTCACTATGAACGATTTCAAAAGGCAAATAAGTACGATTACATGAACTAATAAAAGGAAGTTTGACACTTTTCCCAAAAACACACGGCTCGCAGACACGTTTATTAGACTTAGAAAAAGAAACAAAAGAAGACTTCTTGAGAGATTGCAAAGGACACGAGCCAGGGTGGCCAAGATGTTGATGTCATAGTGTTTGTGAGATCACCACATTTGCTGATGGAGACTTGATTTTTGAAAACATTTATGGTGTCAGGAGATACAAATCACCGGTACTGTTGCATCAAAGGATACGGGTCCGCGTCTTGAGGCCCTTCACAGTGAAACCGAAAGGGTTAAATTTGACAGAAACCCAATTATTTGTGATTAAACGTCTAAGAGATAAAAGATTATGGATTAAATTGGGTGCATAAAGGACGTTGGTTAATTTAAGTGGCGGAAACGGTGGGAGGTAAGGTTTGATTGCCTTGTCCAAGAACCGGAACAGTGGTCCCGTTTCCAACGATAATATTACGATGAATGCCATTATTAAAGTAAGACGTGAAGTTACCTGGCTGGTTTGTCATGTGGGTGGTTGCTTCGCTGTCCATAGCCTATGGAGTATCTGGTGGATTGAGTGACATTGTGTATAAGGCCTGGTCAATGTCGGTCGGGGTGTATCCCGCTGCAAACGCCTGATTCGATCGTGGGCCTAGGATACCCGGAGATTGACAACCAGTGGATCGAGGGGTGGTTGGATATGGGCACGGTGGTTAATTGGACCATTGATTTTCATGTGAAGTACCGTTGCCCCATGAGGGTTGGAAAACCCATCGACCTTGAACCTAGTTGAATGGATTTGGAGGCTGTGAATAGGTGCGGTTGGGTGGTCCTCGACCACCAAAACGACCACGGCCCCTACCAATGGACCTACCCCTACCCCTACCACGGTCAGCCAATGTGTCAGGAGTGGACCGCTGGTCCGACCGAGGGGGCTTGGGCGTCAGGTTTTTGAGAGGCTGTAGCATGAAGGGCGGCTCCCGCGTTCTGTGATGCATGTAAGGTCATGTTCGTCTTTCGATCATATTCCCGCATAAGCTTGGAACGTGCCTTGTGGAACGAGGGAAGTGGTTGAAGGTTGGAAATCAACATAGCAATCCCTTCGTACGTATTGCTCGTTTAACCCGGTAACAAGTTGTTGATTCATCTTCGCATCCGTTAGTGGCGCCTCGACATTAGCAAGTTGATCGCATATGGCCTTGACCTCTTGACAATAGGCTGCCATGTTTCCAAAGTTATCTAGGCGGGTATTATTGAGTTTCTGGGTAAGATAGATGGCTCTGGATGATTTGTTATCTTGGAATAATGTTTCAAGGGTGGTCCAAGCTTCATGTGCAGTCGTGTTGGGTTTGAGGATGGTGTTGATTAGGTCAAGAGAGATGGTGTCATAGATCCATTGAAGGACTATGGCATCTAACCGATCCCAAAGGCTGGCAGCAGCAAGGACAACCGCGGTGTCTTCGGCGGTTGGTTTTTCCTTGGACGCGGAGGAGTCAGCAGGGGTGGGTTAATTTTGGCAATAGGTGATCTTAAACCTGATATGCACGGCAATGGATCTTGAACAATTCCGACCACGATGTGTATTGGCCGGTCTGGTCTCGTTATCGAGAACGATTGAGACAGCGTGCCGGATGTTGGAAACGGTGATTGCGGGGTGAAGTTTCGATTCCATTGTTGGTGGGTAGGATCGAGAGGGTACCGCCAGCGAGTGAAAGAGAGATGATGAAGGAAGAGAGGGTGGGCGGCGGTGATTAGGCTAATGATACCATGTAGAAAGGGATAATTGGTATAATTTGCGTACCTCTCATTATCACCAAATCGGTTACATATATACACAGGAAATCCCATTTAGTTAGGGATGAAATCAACTAACAATATTATCTATATTTAACCGATATACATGCCAACTGCACAATATATATTATTAACTTAAAAAGGAACCTCTTGGCGAAACCTATTAACGGTCAGACATTAGTCCAGACTACGAGACCGATTCACGCATCAAGGCTTACCTTACTAAAACCCATTGTAAAGGAACTAGGTTCACTACAGTTCCATCAGCTGAAAGGAATCTAAAATTATGTTATAGTCCTTGTTTTTCCATTTTGGAATATGATTTCAATTTCAATGGGTCGAATATTATTTTATTCAGTGTGTCATCTATTCACGTAAAACGAATTAAATTAGGTATTTATATAAGCCGAACGTTCATGAACTGTTCGACGGAAAGTTCGTTTATGTTCGTTCAATATTTAAAAAAATGAACAAACAAGAACAAAAAATTTTTGTTCATTTAGTTAAACGAACAAACATCAACGCATATTTTGTTTTTCATTTATGTTCATATATGTTCGTTTGTTATGTTCGTTTGATCATGTTTGTTCGTTTATGTATTGAAATAAAATTTCATTTACATATTTTTAATGGTTTTTTGGACGAGTCATTATGGATAAATCATTATGGATTTTTTGATGAATCATTACGGATTTTTTATAGAATCATATTTTTAATGGATCATGTATATATTTCAACAACTGGTTTACATGTGTTTTTTTATGAATTATGATTTGCTAGACTTGTTCATTTGTTTTTATTTATGTTTGTCGATTATGTTTGTTTATTTTTGTTCATTTGTGTTCGTTTACGTTCCCGTTTGTTTAGTTTTTTTTAACAAACAAGCACGAACGAATACGAATATTTTCATTTTCTTAATTAATGAACCAACATTAACAAATAATTGTGTTTGATTATATGTTCGTGTTCGTGTTCGGTTAAAATTAAATGAACGAACACGAACATGCCAATGTTCGTGTTCGTTTGGTTCGTTTACGTATCCATAATATTAATTTTTTGTTATTGATGCAAAACTATCATAGAATTCATTCAAGTAATCAAGTAGTTAATATCTATTCGTAAGAAGTCTATTAATACTAAAAATAAAAAAGTGATAAGTTAACATTATCTTTACCTATTTAATTACTTTTGTATTGCCTTTTGATGTCGAACAAGTGAACATACTTGGAAGATCTTTTAATGAATTAGCTGTATTTTTATGGTTTTAAAAAGAGTAAAAACATACAAACATGCTAGTTCATATCTCAAACCACAACAAAATAATTAAGTTCTAACATTTAGTTGTTGTTAGTTCACATTATCAACCTTCTAAGGACATGATGTTCTATTCTTTTTCTTTTATAACCTAAATATTTGGTGCGAGATATTAGTATGATTTGGTTTATAAAATTCTCATACTTAACTTGTCAAATTTGACATATACTTTACAGTTTAAATAAATTAACGAACCAAACTGACTATTGCATAAAGAATAATAAGATCAGTAGCATAAACAAAGGATTTAAGGTACTCAATGTCGTTAACATCAAGAAAAGTAAAAATACTAATTGTCTAAGGGGCATGTTATTGATACACTCAGATTATTTTCATTCTCTTTATCTCTCTCTATACATACTGTAACATTCGGTCCCTAATAGCACCAATATTGTCTGCTTTGCCCACGGGGAACTCAAGGATTTGATTTTGGTTGCCCTGGTGAAAACTTCCCATGAAGGTTGATAAAGCTGAGAAGATGAGAAAATCGATAAGCTGAAGGTGAAGTTTTAAAGACGTAAGAAATCGATGAAGGAATGGAGATTTTTGATGATGGAAGGAATTGAGATAATAGTGGAAAGAAGGGAAGAAACCAATGATGCTGATTGTGAAACAAAGATCAACCATCGATAAAGATGATGACAGAGTGTTACATATACGTAACATAATGTTACAAATACGTATGTGTAAGTTTCATCATCATAATGTTACAGCAATCATCTCATCTTTTTTTTTGTTTTCAGATTGCTGACATTAATAATATACATGCTGCCTATTTTTTTCTTTGTGTGCAGATTGTTTACGTATATGTAGCTTGTCAAAGTTATGACATAGTAATTGATCTTTTATAAAATAATATATTATACATATACCTAGCATTGCATAAATAGATACTAATTATTGATTAATTTTAGTAGAATATAATATACATGTGTTCATTTGTAAATTATAAATTACTATAAATTTCTCATAATTTATTGATTCATTTCTGTTTTGTTTGTAGGAAGATTGGACTCGTAACAGAACATGACATTGGACTCCTAATGTACAAGTTGATTACAAGTCTGTTATAGGGAGAAAATATGATTAGCGATTCAGTTTGATTTATTTTGTCAGAAGATTGGTGATTTAATTTGGTTATGTTTACATATACGTAAGCAAGTTACTTATGTATTTACGTATACGTAAGCATGTTGACATATGGCTGCACTAATTCACTGTTGGATTATTTTAAGTAAATAATGAAGATGAAATTAATTGTTTTTTAATATAAAGATGAAGTCACTATTGAATCTCTTTTTGCATGTAATTTATGATAAAGGAGAGAGAAGAGTAAATGTATGAATTTTGATGGTTGTTTTCAAAATTTTAACATTTTTTGTTTCGGATTTGCCCTTATATTATTAATTTAATCTATTTAAATTCTGAGTTATTTACTAATATGTCATTTTGTATATCAACCATTGATCAAGTAGATCAATGGTTTAGATTTAGTTTTCTTAGTTTTTTAGTAAATG
>BJCN01104304.1:0-17777 GCA_018326445.1 Flaveria brownii
TTGGAAACCTTTATCTGAAAGTCAAAGTAAAAGCTCTATGATCAGACTGTCTTGGTGCTCTGGTAGTCTGGTTGACAACATGGGCAAGTCGATTATTTTGAAACGTATTCAAAAACGGGACAATCTTGCAACATAAAATACTCTACTGAAACTACCATGTATTAATGTAAGGAAATTACAGAATAGCATGGGGCAAATGACCTGCATCAGTATGTTAAGAACATATTTACAAGACCTTGAAGATGCACCCATCATGCCAAGTTGAAGATCTTTCTGACCTAATAAATCAGTTAAAAAAGAGAGACAATCTAAGCGAGTGGAGAAAGTGTGCAAGAATAAAAAAAGCTAAGTGGAACCAAAATTACCTTAGCTGCTAAATAAGATACAGGTCTGCCAGCAGCTTTTCATAACTGCCTTAGGATCATTGGTCAAGGTTGTCAGTTCTTGGTACACAAGTTTCATAACTTCTAACGGTTCGTAAATGAAGAGTTTCGCCCTTCAGTAAATATTTCTTGGATAAACAGAAAGAAGTTGTAGTACAAACACATAAGAAACTAAAATAAAACAAACAAACAAACAAACAAACAAACCCAGTATATCCCACTCAAGAGCAGGGTCTGGGGAGGGTAGGTGTAGGCGAGTCTTTCCTCTATCTTGTTAGGTAGAGAGACCGCTTCCAAAGAGACCCCCGACTCGGTAGCAAAAGGCATACAAATATCAAGACAACAAACACTAAATCATCCAACACATAGCATACAGAATACCAAAAAAGCCATATCGCTAACAAGGCATCATACTTTATAAATGTGGAAACAAAAGCAATTGCTTGAACCATGACCTATTGTGGAACTGTCTTCACCATGTGCAAGTGCTTGTCATCTGCTCCTACTTTATAAATGGTTCATAAGAACACAAGGAAAGAATAAATTATTGATCCAACAAATAGCAACCCTAAACTTAGCAAATAAAATATTCAGAAATAATGCAAACCACCTCCTGATTTCTTCCATCACAAGTTCTTGCATATATATATATGCATATATGAATGCTTTAAAGAATGTGAAGGTCAACCACGAATATTGTGCATTAAAACAATTGATTCAAAATGAAGCACAAATGGTAAACATTCAAGATCAATCAGTGGAAGTTGATTGATATAATTAAAAAAATAAAAGCTGACCTTTGTTGCTTTGATCAATCATTTGACAACCAAAGCTGAAAGCTTAACGCATCTTGTCGCAAAACACTCAGTTGGACATCGGATGACCATCTAGACGGATTCAATGGTTTTAAGAGATTGACCAGCACCATGAATGACGATGTCTGCTCAGCATGATCCATCATTTTACAAAACAAGTCAGTACAATAAATGAACACAAATGAAATAATATAGACGAGTTTAGATAAACTGGTCAAACAAACAAAACAAACAAACATACTCGGTATGTCCCACCTTTAGATAAACTGGTCAAGTTTCACCAATATCTTAACTAGCATTAAACATTAAATGCTTTTACAATCTGACTGCCATCATCCATCCTTTGAATCCTTGCATCTAAAAGCCAAAGTAAAAGCTCTGTGATAAGACTATCTAGTGTGCTAGGGTTGACAGCATGAGCAAGCCATTAATTTAAAACACACTCATAAAAGAAAATGGGCAACCTTGCAACATAAGATAGCCAAAATATACTACCATAAATTGATGTAAAAGAATTACCGAATAGCACAGGGCAAATCAACTGCATGATTATGCTGAGAACATGTTTACAAGACTATTAAGACGCATCCATCACGCTAAAGCCGAAAGTCATAACAACCTGATAATTCAGAAAAAACAAAACAAAACAACAAACTCTAATCAAGTAGAGAAAATATGGAAGAAAAAAAAATCTAAACGGAGCCACAATTACCTTTGCTGTTAAACAAGATACAAGTCTGTCAGCAACTTTATTAAACTACCCTTAGGATCATTGGTCGCGGCTGTCAATTCATGGCACACAAGTTTCAATATTCCATGGACTACAAATGAGACACAAAACTAAAAGTAAGAACAACAAACCCATGATAAACCATAAAACTAAAATTGAGAACAATAATGAAGGTACAAGAAGCAAGAAGATTATCCATTTTCCCTCACGGAAATCCTTAAAGCAGCCTTACTAAGTCTACCATCTTGCTCTTCTGTTAAAATTGCAACAATGTGCAAGGATTACAGCTGTCCACTTATCTGCATAAAGGTACAAGGCATGAACAAACCTTATCCGTAAGATGAACCGTTATCGGTTGGTTGACCATGTACCTAAAATCAACAAGAAGCACACTCTGTTCTTGTCCTGTTACTGGTCAATGTATATATATTTTTATAAAAGCTGACTAAAACTCTTGATAATAATTGCGTTTAGTTTTACCTGAGTACGTGTTTATAAATATATGGTCAGAACTTCTATAAAAACCTCGTCACCCGGAATCTAAATAAAGAATAAATCAAACAATAAACCAATCAATCTGAAGACGACGACATAGTAGGTTTTTTTGATACGTAAATCAACTTAAGATTACTTTACGTAATAAATTTTCACTAATAAGGTACTGGTAACTTATCTTTCTATTTTTCATAACGGATGTCTTATAAATTCATGTGTGGATATTAAGAAAGAAATGAACCCAATTGGTGTTGACAGTACTAACCTCATGTGTCTTCATTGGCTTGGTTACTACCAGTTCATGGTTCCTGCAGAAACTCCCAGTACAATCTACAGATTCATGGCACACAAGATTATTCATTAAACTAGCCTCAGGATCATTGGTCACGGCTGTCAATTCATGGCACACAAGTTTCAATATTCCATGGACTACAAATGTGACAGACAACTAAAAGTAAGAACAATAAACCCATGAAAACCATAAAACTGTAATTGAGAAATATAATGAAGGTACAAGTAAGAAGCAAGAAGATTATGCAGATGTTTATCCATTTTCCCTCACGGAAATCCTTAAAGCAGCCTTACTAAGTTTACCATCTTGCTCTGCTGTTAAATTGCAACCATTTGCAAGGATTACAGTTGTCCACGTTTCTACACAAGGGTACAAGGCAAGAACAAACCTTAAGCGTAAGATGAACCGTTATCGGTAGGTTGACCATGTACCTCAGAACAAAAAACAACAAGATTAGCAGACTCTGTTCTTGTCCTGTTAATGGTCAATGTATATAGTTTTCTATGAAAGCTAACTAAAACTCTTGATAACAATTGCGTTTAGTTACCTCAGCAAGTGTTTATGAATATATGGCCAGAACTTCTATAAAAACCTCGTCACCAGGAATGTAAATAAAGACCAAATCAAACAATGCAATCAAATATAAACTAATCAATCTGAAGATGACGACATAGTAGGATTTTGTGACACATAAATCAACTTAGGATTACTTTCTATAATAAAATTTCACTAATAAGGTACTGGTAACTTATCTTTCTATTTTTTATAACGGATGTCTTATAACTTCATGTGTGGATATTAAGAAAGAAATGAACCTGATTGGTGTTGACAGTACTAACCTCATGTGTGGTTGGGCACATTGTGTCCATTGCTAGGCTGGGTTACTACTAGTTCATGGTTCCAGCCTTCTTTCAAATAACGAATATCTGCAGATTGGTATACAGTATACTAATTAAAAAATAAGCATGGTATGGTGAAAAGAACATAATACAAATACCTGTCATCTTTCAGCCTTCTTAAGGTGGTAAACTGAAATTTATGTGATCATTTGTAGTATTACTAGATTTGCTATCAATAAAAGGTGCAAATTTTGGAGATGAAAGGTGTAAAGCATTTGGTGGAGGTTTTGGCATGGGTACACTGGATGAATACTTTGAAGACTATGATCAAAGTCAACCTTGAATATTTTACTTTGAAAAACATTAGTCAAAATGAAGTAAAAATTGTACATAATTAAGACCAACGTGTGGAATTTGATTAATAAAACTAAAATTAAAAAATTGACCATTGTGAGTTAGATCAAGCATTTGACAACCAAATCTGAAACTTCTTATATCTTGTAGAAAAGACTGATCCAGCATTTACAAACAAGTCAATACAATAAATGGTACACAAATGAAATAATGTAGATGAGTTTAGATAAAGTGGTCAAAATTCACTAATATTTTAGAACCTGATTGCCATCATCCACGCTTGGAAACCTTTATCTAAAAGTCAAAGTAAAAGCTCTGTGATCAGACTGTCTAGGTGCTCTGGTTGACAGCATGAGCAAGCCGTTTATTTTGAAACGTCATAAAAAACAGGACATTCTTGCAACATAAGATACTCTACTTAAACTACCCTATATTGATGTAAAAGAACTACAGAATATAGTAGAGCAAATCACTTGCATCAGTATGTCAAGAACATATTTACAGGACATTGAAGATGCGCATATCATGCCAAGTCGAAGGTCTTTGTGATCTAATAAATACAGAAAAAAAAGAGATAAAATCCAATCGAGTGGAGAAAGTGTGCAACAAAAACATAATCTAAGTAGAGCCACAATTACCTTACCAGCATCTTTTCACGATCATAACTGTCTCAGGATCATTGGTCAATGCTGTCAGATCTTGGGAAACAAGTTTCATAACTTCAAACAGTCCATAAATGAAGAGTTTAGCCCTTCAGTAAAAGATTTCTTGGATAAACAGAATCAAGATGTAGTACAAACACATAAGAAAACAAGATATGGAAAGAAAAGCAATTGCATTAAACCCGAGTTGCTAACAGTTAAGTAAAATGAACGAAGTGCCATACTTTAGTTTAAAAAAAGAGGGGCTAAGAGTGGAACCATGGATTCTGTTGGACAAAATACGCTAGTTTCTTAACCATAGATTCACAATTCTCCACAACCATTGAAGCATACATTGAAGTGCAGATTCCTCAAGAGTGAAACCTGAAAGGATAAAAAAAACTAATGATGATTAGCTTCTTTATCTGAGTATGATCATATTTCCTATCATCAATTCATCTCATGTAGCTGAAAACTGCACATGTTTTCGCAACATGTCAAACTCTTCAACTAATATCTAAGATTGAAATTAACAGACAGAATAAGTACACAAAAGCAACCTGGAGAAGAGCCAACATCTAAAGTGAAATGAATTTACCATCACAAATGTATCATCCTCTCAGCTTTCATTGACAAATGTCACTGGTGCAACTTATGAGAGCCTAAATTGAATGAGCATTGATTAATGATAATTTCATTAGGAATGCAACCTTGTAGTATATAATCTACTACTTGAGTTGAGCCATAGTCCTCTGATATTTGGATCAAGATCTACCCAAGGCCTTATGGATGGATATTCTTTCATCTTCTTCACCAGCAGAAGCCTAACATCAAACAAAATAAAAGCCATTATTATGTTAGATTATCGGTTTCTATTTAAAGAACTGACAAGACCTGAAGTGTGAATATTCATAATACAGACAAATCTGTCATGTTAATCAACATTCATGGTATTCTATGCTATTGAATATATATACTCCATTAAACATAAAAACAAACCAGGGGTCTCTTTGGAAGCGGTCTCTCTACCTATCTGGATAGAGGAAAGACTTGCCACCACCTACCCCTCCCAGACCCTGCTCTTGAGTGGGATATACTGGGTTTGTTTGTTTGTTTGTTTGTTTAAACATAAAAACAAACATCACAAACCCATCCTTAAACACGCAGAGGCCCTGTAAATCAGAACATAATCTTCTGAAGATTAGTACGTTATATTCATTCCCTTGTTAGTTTCTTTTCAGAATCTGCATCAATAAACAAATTCGATCTTGAAGAACAACTCAACAAATCGATATATATATATAGGCAAATTAAATATGATAGACTAATTTAAGGTTAACAACAAAACAATCAAACTAACCTCAAACATATGAATCACAATCGGGTGTCTCCTCATTAGTTTCATGGTCGATATCCCTCCCATGTTTGATCGATCGATCTATCAAGTAATTAAGATAAACCGTCATTAGAATAGAATTAATCACCCAAATGAGAACGAAAATACAAGACAAAATGATAATCAGATAAGCAGCTAGCATTAGAATTTAGAAGGAGAATGATAATAATCTAGAAACCGATTGAACTTGAACTTATCTGTACTTCCATTGAATCCGAAATGCTGAAATCCCCAAATACTTTTCAGGTTTGAAACGTGAACGATCAAATACACAATCACAATCGTAATTAAAACGGTGGTGGATGGTGGTGGTGGTGGCGGTGGTGGTGGTGATGGATGATGGTGGCGGCGGCGGCGGCGGCGGCGGTGATGGTGGCAGCGGCGGTGGTGATGGTGGCGATGGTGACGGAGGATGAGTCTGAATCAAGCGTCGTTGATGGCTGCATGTGATGAACTGAACATCTTTTTATAGGGGATCAAGTAGTAGTAAATAAGGAAACAATATCATTACCTGCATTACCAGTGGTACTGTGCGCATAATGGGTTGTACTTGGATACTTAGGCCGTAATATTACCGTATATTCTAGTGAGATTTTCGTAATCTTGTTTTGACCGTTAAAAATATATGATTATAAGAGATGAAACATTCTATATTTTTAGCTTTTCTTATTATCGTATTTGTTATAAACTTTGTAAGTTGTTAGTTATTTTAAACTTGAGAAATTATATGTGATCATTTGTACATTTTATGTTTGATATTTTTGATAATACATTGTAATTCTTTTTGGTAAAATACAGTAATACACACTATTATAGACCAACAATCTCTCTATAATTCTATAGTCTTATACGTTCCGTATAGAATCCAAGACACTGAAAACAAATAAAATTTAGAGGGGTTGTCAGATGGCTATACTTTTCGTATAACCTACGAGCTCCTACATGACGTGTATATCAAAACTTAACACTAAATACGAGGGAAAATTTAAGGGACTACCAGATACGTTTTACGCCTCATATAATGTTATATGACACCCTGTACGATACGTATGTGGCTATACGACCCGTATAGAATTTGGAGGTATTGAATTATAATTGGAGAACGTTATTGGATCCCTTCTTTTTAAAAGGTATTAAAAACTTTTTAGTATCAATGTGTATGCCATGTGAGATTTTAAATAAAAATATGACTTTTTAATAAAAATGATTTTAATTTTTTTATATTTATATAATCTTACGTTTTTGTTATATTTATTCTCTTTTATTGATTTGTCAATTGTTTTTATTTTTATTGTATTTGAATAAATAAGGCCCTTCTCACTAATGAACTTTTGTGTGGGTCATTCGTCCAATTTTTTTAAAGCTCCATATTTATCATAATGACATAATGGCTTAACTATTTGATACTTAGATTTCTATTGATTCGTAAGACTTTTTTTTCTATTAAATTTGTTATCTAAATAATATGAAATTATCTTATTTATAAAAAAGATTACTAAAGTAGAGTGATGATATGCAAAGGCTAAAAGGATAGTATAACCACACTACACCCGTAAAACACAACTATGACATGTATAAACATATCATAACCCCATCCTTTAACATCCTTAACCTTAAGCAATAAAATACCAAAGAATATAGCATATACGAACCAACGGTAAAAGAGGATGAGATCCTTACAGTTCACCCGAAACACCAGAGAGTATAGTTCCTGTTACAGTGTGATTTAGTGGAAAGGGATTGAAACCCAAAAGAAAAATTGGTTATTTTTTGAAAACCAAAATCCCAACGGCTACTTTCCCCTCCACGGCCGCCCTCACGCCCCACCTCATAGCACCCATGATCGTGCTCTTGTGTTGCGGTGTTCGCGACCAGGTGGCTGCCCACGTGGGTGGCATCCTACCCTTCACGCTCCCAGAGCATCTAGTCTTAAACAAAACTCATTATATCTATAGAGTTAGACAAATCATTATAACAAAGTTGGACACATTGTTGTAATAAAATATTTTCATATATTTTGGAAAAAGTTGTCTTTTTAATATGATAAAACATATACCCAGTTAAAGATAATAGAATTCTAGAATTTGGGGTATTCAATTTAAGTTCAAAACTTTGTTGCAATACACTATTACACCATATCTACCACCGTATAATTTTACCATCTTGGATTATGTTTTGAAATGCATCTCTTCGGTGATATTATCCCGTATGGTGGAACATACGTCTCTTGTACATCTTGCTACTTATGTTCATATTTAGTACAACTAGTATTAAGACCACCACGTCGCAACATGAGTGTAAAACCATATCAAGCAACACTAATGTTAAACCACTGCTAAGAACCCTCGACACCAGAATAGCTCGTATAAAAAAGAAATAAAAGCCGGAAAAAATAAAACTGAATGAAAAGAAAAATAGACGTTGAAACATTAAACCACACACGTGAAATGGATCTGCGCATTACGACGGGTCTTTAAACTAGAAAAAAATATGCGTAAAATTATTAAACCACATACGCACGTTACGGTGTGTTAGACATTTGTAAATAGTTAATGTTGGATAAAAAAAAGAAAACCAAGTGAACCAAGTATGCTAAAGATATGACTAACAATGGAAAACAAGGTTAGACATTTGTATATAGTTAATGCTGGATAATTAATTTGACATGGAAGAAATAGGAGTGTGTACAATATGTGATATCCATAGATGGTACTATAACTTAAAATTGTTAAAACTATCTTTAAAATAACTCACTTTTCATTCTTCATCATTTAAATCTATACACAAAGAACCTGCACCAAAGAACCTTGATCAAGATTTCTATTGCACCCATTGGTGAGTGTCATGAGACCAAGGGAGTGAACTCACTGGCGGGAAACAACATGAGCATTCTTCGACGCATGCCTTCGGTACCTCATAGTTGCTTGATCCCCCTTCAACAATGGTGGATCCACATGACAGCGATGATGATAATGGTCCCGATGCTTCCTTAAGTGGGCCCCAACATTCAACCCTATTGAATTCTTGAATGTTTGAGTGAAAGTAAACCCAAACAGAAGCTTCTTGCAACTCTGGGTAGTTCCTTAACAAATGCCCATCTCCATGAGCAAATGCTTTTAATACCTAATGATAGGAAGAGAGTTCGGTTTCATAAGTTGTACTCTATGCATTGATGATTGTAAAAGAAGTTACTAATTAGTTACCAGAGGGAGTTCTTTGGTGAAAATGTAGAACCTAAGACGAGCACACAAGTCAAGAAGAAAATGGCCACCACTTATGTGACAATGAACATGAAGAGACATGATCCCTTTCACTTTCCTCCATTCTGCTACTACTTCATCTCTATATAATTTATTATACCAACCCTGCAACTATAATAGAAATCTTTGATTTCAATATCCGTTTCAGTAACGAAACTAGAACTTTTGAACTAATACATAAAATAAAATTGTTTTACAATCACTTCAACCGGCAATTTTAACCTTTGAGTCTTTGAGGTCCCACATGTTACATCGTTGTAAAATTAAACACCTTTCTCTATGTAGCACACTCTCAAGGAGTAACCTCTTAAAATAAAAGTAAAATTTGACTATCACGTAAAAGTTATAGACCCTCATGAGATTTTTACTAGATATATAGTATATTTTAATATACCACGCTAACTAATACATATGAAATATATCACTCATGTTGTTGTATAAATTAGAGCATCCACAATAAAGAAACACAAAAACACTAACAAACATATCTAGTCAGCTGTCACGTCATAAAAACACTAATCACTTTAAAACATTAAAAAACTTCTTAGTAAGAAAACTCAAAAACATCAAAAGATCATGACACATCATCACCATCTTTTGATGCTCATGTAATGAACTTTTACTTTAAAAACATAACCTCCAATGGTAAAAAAAACGATTTTATACAACTCTTGACCTAAAAACTGATCATTTGAGCGAACTAAAATCTTCCCAGGATATAAGTAAGCAAGCCATAATAACATCTCGCAGGTGACGTGTTGTATAAGCAATGGTCACTGCTTTTTTGCTTTAAAAAAAGAAAAAGAAAAGTAAAATAATCCTCTGTTTTTAACGTGATAAAATTGTAGCCCATGAAGCAAGTAATCAACAAAAGGGATTCAATAATTCATAAATTTTTTTGAAATCAGAGCCAAAAAGAATCAAATTACCTGAGAATTATTGATGGTTTGAGAGATTGCAAGTGTCAATTTAGAAGTTATATCACTATGCGTAAGTGTGTATATTCTTGGAAGATCCCCAGGATGCCTCTTCCCATCAACACCTATAAACAAGACCTTCAACTTTGGAGCTTCAAACATCGAAGGCCCAAACAATCTTGCAACCTAATTTACACAAAAACCCATCAAAATCATCTCAAAAGAACCACAAATCAAGAACACCCACAAAGAAAACTTCAAAAGAAAAGCATAATAAAGGAACGATCTTTAATCACAGGAACCAGGGTTTGATTGATCTTCTTGAAGTTTCTCCCTTTGTTGTTGAAAAAGATTGCATTTTGATGAGGGGTTTGATGTTTGGGGATGATCAAAGAAGCCATTTAGCTGTGTTGTGATGGATTCAGAGGTGCACACACAACACCAAGAACACACAGTGAAGGTAGGAAGATAAGTGAAGATTGGCATAAAGAAAGAAGATGGCGTGAAGTGAGTAGAAGCGTGGCGTTGAGAGTAAGGGTGAATGTTATTGTTGGGTGAAGATGACGTCTTCCATGGCCCAGGCCTAAACATGTTATGTTATATACAGGGGTCTTATTGAAATTTATAGAAAGATGAGGGCTTGGATTGAATAAAGTATATACTATCAGGTGCATAAGTGTGAATTAAGTCTTTTAATATGTAACGTACTGTAAGGTTCTTCTCCTATCTTCTAGTTTCTTGCTGGAAGTAATTAGTATCTAACTAAATTTTAGTTACTAATTAATAGTTTTAGTGAAAACATTTTTAATTGAGATAGGTAACTAACATGGAATATTAGATTTTCAGTTTTGTTTACAGCATGTGATTAGGCCAGACCATACTAGTGTACTGCATAGTTAGTTCTCAGCTTTCTAAAATTACGCATATAATTTCTAGCACAGATGATTATTCCAAGAAACTGACCTTAAAAATTCTATTAAGTCCGTATAACATCAAAACGCAACTCATAAACAATGAGATGAAAGATGATAGAATTTCCATATACTTTTATTAATTACACAAGGTCGTACACTTTAATATTTGTCACTGTTGGTAAATTGGTGAAAGGTAGAGATTGGGCCAACACCCCTTATGGGTCAACAATTTCTTATGTGGGTTCCAGATTTTCCTCGTAATAGTCTCTTAGAATTAAGCTGCAGTTGGAACACAGAAGAAATCAAATTATGGAAGAAAACCATATAATTAAACAATATAAGTAAAATGAACAAATTACCATATTTTAGTATATGATATTAGCGCTTCTCATTCGAGTATGTATGGTCAATTACACTTCATATGACAAATCACATGCATTAGTATGTTGAGAATATATTCCCTCCATAGTCTATACAAGCATTAACGATTACCTCCATACACTAATTGCAAGATGCATAATCATTAAGGTCAAATGAAATACGTTAGAAATGCAAACTATAAACCAAAATCTGGATTTTAGTTACACAAATATTGGATAGTTTACGTATTTCACAGCAAGTGTTTGAAAAAAGAGTGTTAAAACTTTAATTTGGACAATGATCTCACTTTAGATCTCTTAATATATGAAATAATTATAAGTTAATTTCACTATTGCTCCTTAAGGTTTGAATAAAATAACCATTTTTCTTCAAAAGATTAAAATATCAATTTACCTTCAAAAGTTTAATATGTTTTATTATTTAACTTCAAAAGTTTTATTATTTTAAACAAAGTTGAAACAACTAATAAAACTTTAAACTGAAATTAAAACAACTTATGAAATTTTTGGAGATAAATAATTGGTTTAAATTTTTTTGAAGGAAAACATATATTTTTAACAAATCACAATGAGTAAATCGAACTCAACTCTAATCATAAATATGTTTAAACTTTATAGCTTACAAACAAACAAACAAACATACCCAGTATGTCCCACAGAGAGTAGGGTCTAAGATGAATAGGTGGTGACCAGTCTTTTCTCTATCTTGGAAGACAGAGACATCTTTGAAAGAAACCTCCAGCTCGACAACAATAACAACCAAATTATATATCACATAAACATACATCACAATAGCGTTTTGTATATGTATATGCTTGTCCATAAACAGTCAAATTATAGTGCATATATCACATATGCATGTCCATACATCACAATGATTTTGTTTAAACTTTATAGCTTATTTTATTTTATTTTATATAATCCAAAAAAATCTTCCTTATTAGCTTGTCAATTCATTTTATAAATAGCTTTAAAATGTACAAAATTAAATATAATAAATTAAATTTTTATAAACAAATTTGTTTAAATTGGGATTTATTAAAAAGGTTATAGTATTTATCAACTTTATTGTAAATACTTGAAAGTAAAAAGATAATCGAAAGACATTTTATGGTGAGAATTATTTAATCTTGAATATTTAAACAAAGCACTTTAACAGGAAACTAAACTATGTAAGAAATTGACATAATTATTTATTCAATTCACGAACTACATACAAAATCTTTAAAGATACCTCTCAGTCTAGTGGTTGGTGTTGATTCTTTATAAGGAGCGTGCTTTAGTTATACATTACGTCCTTAATACCCATATAATGAAGTTTTGGATTAGACAGTCTAGTTGTTGAAGTTCTGTTGACAATCGGTTGAACCATGCTGCTTAAGCACATATAATGGTTTATGATTTAAACACGTGATCCGGTTTTGTAACCTGGGGTTTTTACATGTTAATAGCTTCCTCTAAATCGCTACGTAGAAACCCATTTTGGTCATGTAATTGGCAAAAGGAACCGTCATTGGTAACAGCAAGAGACAAGATAGTTCTAATGGTTGTAGCTATGATGACAAGACTGAACGTATCATGATAATTCACCCTAGGTTGTTGAGTAAATCCCTTTGCCACAATACGAGCTTTATATCAAAGAAGCTTGCCTTGAATATTCTTTTTTAACCTGTATAGCCATTTGCAATCAACAATATTAGTGTTTTTAACAGGAGCGACTAAAGACCATGTTCCAATCTTGTGAAGCGCTTCAATCTCCCGGTCATGACTTGAGGCCACTCCTAAGACTAGTTTGCAACAGTATAAGAGGTTGGTACAATGAAAGGATTTGAAGAGAGCAAGGCTTGATTGGCGGAAGGATTGTAGGGATTGGTTTTCTTTGGGTTGGGATGAAGTGCGCATGGTCTAGTTTGTAAGAGACTGGTCATGTGAGGAGGCGAACATGGGTGTAGTGGGCAGATTAGTTTAAGCAGTATGTGGCTAGTTAGAGGTGGACTGAACAGGAGACTGCTCGTCAGGAGAGTCTGGTTGGACAGAATGTGGAGTTTAGTGTCAAGTGTTGAATATAAGCCCGGGGTGAATCAGGGGTGGGGGTTAAGTGAGGAGGTAGAGTGGGAAAAATAGAGATGTAAGAAGGGAACGAGTTTGATTGTAGTGGTGTAGACGATGGGTGAAACAGAAAGACATGTTTGTTGAAATGAACATGTCTGGCAACATATACATGTTCAATTTTGATGTTGAAACATCGTACCCATGGTGAATAAGACCACAAACAAGGAAGACATATGGTGTAGTACTAAAGTCCATTTAATGTCGATTGTATGGACGGAGATGTGGAAGGCATTCACAACCAAGAACACGAAGAAAATAGTCAGGTTTGCGATTAAAGACATGTTGAAATAGTTTTGTTGGGAGAGAATATTTTGGATGAACCCGTGTGATAAATAGGAAGAGCCATACCGTTACCAAACATGGAGGAAACCCAGCGTGGGTTACTAGAACCTAGGCTAATAGATTGGATTGGGAGGAAACCCTGTAAAAATGGGTTACTGGAACCTAAGCTAATAGATTCGACATTGATTGAAAAAGAAAGAAAACAAACTCAGGGCGGTATTATAAATCATATATGAAGATTGTGTGGTATAGTAGGGCTTTGCCTCCTTCAAGACGTAGCGCTCTATATGTTACTAGGTTTAGTAGCCGACTTAAGCCTAACATAAAACTTTCTTTACTTCGCCTTCCTTGCTTAACAGTCTTCTTTCTTCTAAAATGAAAGAATATAGATCTATAGATAGATCTTTGAAGGGTTTGTATGATCGATTGCTTTTACTCTTTCTAAACACCACTTTCAACCCCTTAGATGAGGCAAAGGCTGGAGCCGCTACAATAGCAAAAGGGAGAGCTAGAGGAAATAAGACCGATTAATGGACGTGAGAAAGCTCTTGTATCATTTTGGTCTGGTATTGTTACAAGACAAATATCAGTTGAGTTTTGTTAGTCAGGAAGTTAGAGGTCATTTGTGGTAATAGCTATTGTGCAAGGGGTTAATTGTAAAATGACCTAAATGTAGTTACAGTCGATATATGGTCGTATTTTGCTAGATTCGGTTATGCAATATTATGAGAGTTCTCTCTTCTTTGGATCTGCTTCTTCTTCTTGTAGATTGCATCAGGTATATGGGCGGGAGGAAAATAAGATTCTCAACAAAACCTCAAGAAGAGTTGACCTCTTCACTTTCGATTTTTTTTTTAAATTAGGGGAATGGTATTGTGTGTGATGTTTTCTTGTGTGGCAGCAACCTCAAACTTTAAAAAGAGAATGATAACATAAAGATGTTAATAACATAAAGATGTTAGTAACATAAAGTTAGATGGTAGAAAGAACCTGTTGACATCAAGGGCACAAGCTCCAAAATGAATCGCTTATGGCAATGGAGAAGCTTTCTTGTCATCTTCTCCCTCTTCAACTTTCACAATATGTTACATTGACAACACCTAGGTAGCGATATACTGTTTTCAAACAGAAAAAAGTCAAGCATTTGCGGTAAGAACTTCATTTCACTAATCACAAATAAGAAACAAAAACAATGTTTAAAATGCTTTTAGTATCGTCTTACATGAACAACAGTGTTCTCATCAGTAGTAATCCCTTTAAGACGACAACATGGTAGGTTTTTGTGACACATGAATCAACTTGGGATTACTTTCCGTAATTAAGACGACAACCAAGGCCAAACTTTTATATATACTTTAGTAACATGACCTATTGTTTAAAAAAAAGGGGGGGGGGTAAAGAACTAGCAATCCTCGTGTTAAAAGATGCAGAGATGAGACAAAAAACTTAAATTAAGAGTAATAAACCCATGCTAAACCACAAAACTAAAACATAGAATGATAATGAAGGTACAAGTAAGAAGCAAAGAAAACAAGGCAAAACAAGAAGATTGTGCCAATGTTTACCTCATTTCCCATCTTGGAACGCCTTAGAGCAGCCTTTCTAGAACACAGACTTTCAAGGATACAAGGAATGAACAAACTTCAACCATAAGATAAACAAACTCTGTTCTTGTCCTGTTATTTCTGGAACACATTCCTTCGAGGATACTAAGGAAAGTTTTTTGCAGTAGAATAACTATGTACGATGTGCTTCATTAGTTCCCATTTTTTCCTCACAGTTTCTCGATGTTGTGACTAGTCTGCATGCAAAAAATTAATGATAAGTCAGCATTCTTCTCTCATGTATTCCTTATAAAGTGTTGGGAAACAAGCGGTCTCAAGGATCCCCAACAACCCTCCCAATGCTAACAATAGAGAAATATAACTGAACACAAGAATATACGTGGAAACTCCAAAACCGGAGAAAGGCATGGATTCTCAAATCTCCACAACCATTGAAGCATACATTGAAGTGCGGATTCTTCAAGAGCGAAAGGCATAATATGTGTCCCTATTATGTAATTCTATATTTACAGGCATAAAATTGTTTTAAGATACCAAACCTCTCAATTTGACTTTCACCCCAATAAAAGTACAAATAAGATGGCATGGATTTGAAATGCATCATAATGATACATCATTACTTACACCAATACTATTGACATTATTTTTAAGTGTTCTGTATTTTAAAAACTAGAGGCAGCAATGTTGAACCTTACATATTTATAGCATGGCTACACGGGTTAGTTAGTCAAGTTCATCTCAATTTAGCTTTGAAGTGGCTGTGAACTATATTAGCTTATGATCAATTCCCAAGTGTATTAAGCAAATACTAAACATATATAACCTAGCAATATCTAGAGTTTAGAAGATTATGATGGCAATTTAGTCTGAAAAAGGGTTGCTTGGTATCTAAAGGAAAAGTTGGAGACATACCGTCGATCGGTCCACGTAGCATCCAGAATGAAATACCATCGATCCGTCCTGCACCACATCCAGAAGTAGATTTTGCAGTCTGTCTGCATTTTACACAACAAAAACCAAATCAATTCGCCTGAACCATAAAACTACCATCACAATGTATAATCCTCTCAGCTTTCACTGTCAAATGTCACTGGTGCAACTTATGAGAGGCAAAATCAAATGAGCATTAATAATAATTTCATGGGGAATGCAACCTTTAAGTGTATAATCTACTACCTGAGGTGAGCCATAGTCCTCTGATATTTGTGTGACATCAATATTGGATGAAGATTCTTTCATCTTCTTCATCAGCAGATGCCTAGCATCAAACAAAATGAAACCCATTTATTATGTTAGACAAATCTGTCACGTTAATCAACATAAAAACAAACATCACAAACCCATAATGAAGCACGCAATTAAAGACCCTGTATGTCAGAACCCTAGAAGATTAATACGCATATTCATTCCCTTGTTAGTTTCTTTCCAAAACCTGCATCAATAAATAAATTTGATCTTGTGAACAACTCAACAAGTCAATATATAGCCTCAAATACATGAATCAAATTAAAATTCATAGACTAATTTAAAGTTAACAGCAAAACAATCAAACTAACCTCAAATGCATGAATCAAGGCATTGGGGTGTCTCCTCATTATCCCTCCCATGTTTGATCGATCTATCAAGTAATTAACATAAACCTTCATTAGATTAGAACCAATCAGCAAAATAAAAACGAAAATACAAGACGGAATGATAATCAGATAAGCAGCTAGCATTAGAATTTACAAGGAGAATCATGATAATCATCTAGGGACCGATCGAACGGTGGTGGATGATAATCATCGGGAACTTATCTGTATTTCCATTGAATCCGAAATGCTGAATCCCAAAATACTTTTCAGGGACCGATCAATTAACACATGAATCGCATTAGGGTTTCTGAATTCGGATTCGTATTTAGAAGGAGGATGATAATCATCTAGGGACCGATCGAACTGGAACTTATCTGTACTTCCATTACAAGCGCTGGTGGTGGTGATGGATGATGGTGGCGGCGGCGGCGGCGGCGGCGGTGATGGTGGCAGCGGCGGTGGTGATGGTGGCGATGGTGACGGAGGATGAGTCTGAATCAAGCGTCGTTGATGGCTGCATGTGATGAACTGAACATCTTTTTATAGGGGATCAAGTAGTAAATTAGGAAAGAAGATCAATACCTGCATTACCAGTGGTACCGTGCGCAGAATTGGTTGTACTTGGTTATCCCACAAAATCACTCATACCGTATCTTAGTAATTAATGCCTCTAATAATTACCATATATACTATTGATTTTGTTTTGACCTTTAAAACGGATATAATTTACTTTTTGCACCTAGTCTAGTAATGGTCTATTTTTAAAGGGGCCTACTAAAGGGACGCCCTCCAGGATATCTGGACGCCCTGCTTACGGGCCGTAAGGCC
>BJCN01104424.1:0-10799 GCA_018326445.1 Flaveria brownii
TATATATATATTTATATATATATATATATATTTCTAAAGTAATCAATCATCACATCTCACTCAACAATTCAAGATCAATTTTGAAAAACTTAAAAAGTTAATATTTTAAGTAAGCTGTGAACATCACATGTGATTTCGGCAATCAACCATTTACATCATGTTAATATATTCTAACTAACATTCTTACCACCAATAATCAACAATCACACATAGAACTCAAACCATAAAACATTCAAAATCAATAAAGTTACTATCTTTAGTAACATAAGAACTAACATGAATCTTGAAACTTCTAATCACAATTGAATCCATATAAACGTTAAAAACATCATGGCAAAGAATAATAACAATTCACTTTTACATCTTTATTTGATTAGACACTTGTTTGGATAAACTAGGGTTTCACATGGGTATTAGGAATCATATGAAAAACGTATAATAATCACTAGAACTTATGAATCATTGTAAGTATTTTTTAGTGGATGAATCCCCTTTGCTCGAAACGTCCATGAATAATACCCAAATCCGACTACATACGAATGGAGGCCGAAACGATGTCAAACGAACTCAGAATTGAGTGACTCAAGCGGCCACACGTCCGTATCGCATAGCTCTACCATGATGTCACACCTTCAATTTCCACAAACGAGGTATTACCATTAGACGTGTGACTTACACCAAACAACACGTTAATTATAAATCATAATTGACTTTTAATGTTTGAAAATTACCAAAGACTGAGTTATTAACGTAAACATAATAGAAGTTGGGGAAGCATAATAAATCTTAAATCTTTAGATGGCGTAAGACGCGCAAACCAAATAAATGAAATTTATTGAAAATCTTTAATTAAATCACGTGTGATGTTGAATGCATGAATGATATGATCCTAAGCGTGCGCGTCTTGTGAACCTTAAAGAAACATGTTAAAGTGTCAACACAAAGTTGGTGAGTCCACAGGTTTTGATAAACTGAACAAGTAGTAAACAAAGTAATATCCGTAGGTAGCTAACCTACTTAACAAGTTACATAGTGTATGAAGTTCTCAATCGACATTGACAATGAACACAGTGCCTCGGCTGTTGCTACCAAACCACAACAGCAGAAAATTAGGTCAATTAAACACCCGTTCGACCACCGGTCGTGCTAGCGCGACTCGCCCAGGTGGGTTTTGTCAAACCTAGTAGATCTACTCAAAATTACCCCGCTGAAGAACATATATTAACGGTTCAAAATGTGAGGACTTCAACTGGTACAAAACTAGTAAACATGCCATCATTACAGTAACACTGAATCAAATGAAAATAAGTCTGAACACATGTTTCTTTCCCCCAATGAAAGTAGGAAAAGTGGGGCTGAGAACTCACCTTAAATGCACACCAATAGATAACTGCAAGTACTATAGTTTGGATTCCTATTAACCTAAACTTCAATTAATATATTATTAACATTAAATTTTAGATATTATTATAAGAATTTTATGGTGCGCGTTTCACGACTCGGTTACTACGGCGATCATCGATGTTCCCACACACACGCAAGCAATAATTCAATTGGAATGCACAAAATCCAACTATCACGTATAAGATAACATATTATACACTTAAATTATACAATCTTATCGTATTATAATTCATACGTTTAATAGCACGTAGCAAATTTTATATTAATGAACGATGATCAAACGTGAACTCCTTTGGTAAAATATACACCTACACATTCATACTCTAACATATAATAATATTATGGACACATTCACTAACACACGTTACCCACTCTCTACTATTCATGATGCACACTCATAACATCATATTTACGCTCGTACTCAAACGACACCCATGCATAACGTAACATGACTAGACTAGAACACACACATAGATATAACCTTTACCATGTATGAGCACACACATATATATATGTATTATGTATTCCTTCACATAATTAATCCAAGACCTATGCAAGAAAAACAAATGGAATACTCAACTCAAAGTGCATGTGTGCACCCCACCCAATACAACCATTACTGTTGGTAAACCCCCCACATAATAAACAAACACACAGCAGCCAACGCACATACATCATCATCACACTCACACACACCATAAACACACAAACCAAAACCCACTACACACACCCAAAGAACACACACACAAAAACACATATAATAACCTATACATATAAACCATGGACACATACTAAAGCATATCCAAAAACACACTAGGAACAAACAAACTAGAACCCAATCGAAGCCCGTCGGCAAGAAATAATAACCAAAACGGAACCAAAACGCACCCTCAAGAGTAACAAGAAGAAAACTTACCGAACCGCTTACGAGGAAGCGATGGAATCACATGAGTCATCGGAGTTAATCGCCGAGCAAGGTGTTACGATTGAGGAAGGGTTGTCGATGGTGATGGGAGGGCTGGCGAGGTTTCCCGCACGGTGAAAAGATCGATGTTTAGCAAGAGTCGTTGACGATGGAAACGGCAAACGACAACGGTGGGGTTAGGGATTTCGGGAGAGGAGTTGGTTTTGGCTTTGAATGGAGGCCGAGAGAGGGTTACGATTTCAGATTTAGCAAGAGGAAACAATTACATGTTGGTCTCTCAATATTTCATGATTTGTGCTTTGAGTTAACTAAGTTTAATTTATTTAGAGTTAGTTATTAATAGTATTAGAATATCTATATTTATCATATAATGACAATATTTTGATTAATTTTAAAGTAACGGAGAGAGGTTGAGTTATGGAATGGTGTTAACCTGGAAAAAAACATAGGGTGTCACATCATCCCCATGTTGAAGGAATTTTTGTCCCGAAAATTAGAACATTAGGTTTGCGAAGAAGACTAGTTTTGGTGACCGACAATGTATAAAGAATAGGTTTTCTTAGAGTTTAGATACAACTCAAAAAGAAAGGATTTTCGAAATTCTCGGCTGTGACATCATCCCCTTGTTGAAGGGAATTTCGTCTCGAAATTTAAAGGAAAGATATCTTAAGAATGGACACCTTAAGAAATGTATGCCTAATCTTTGAACAGTTGTGGGTACTTCTTCTTCATTTGATTCTCTCTTTCCCAGGTAAACTCTGGTCTACGCCTTGAATTCCACCTAACGCGTACCATAGGAGTCTTACTACGCTTCAGGGGTTTGACGTCTTGATACATAATCTCCACTGGTTCTTCGATGAAACGAAGTTGTTCATCAATTTCCAGTTGCACTAATGGAACGACGAGTGATTCATCGGCTAGACACTTCTTCAGGATTGAAACATGGAATACGTTATGAACACCATCAAGTTCCACAGGTTGGTCTAGCTGATAAGCAACTGGATTGATCCTCTTGACAATCTTAAATGGTCCAACGTACCTACGGTTTAACTTTCCACGCTTTCCAAACCGTATCACACGCTTCCAAGGTAAAACCTTTAACAACACCTTGTCACCAACTTGAAATTCCAAGGGCTTCCTCCTTTGATCTGTATAACTTTTCTAACGATCGCGAGCTGCCGCCATTCGGTTACAAATTTGAACAATCTTCTCTTTGATTTCATAAATAAGCTCAGGGCCAGTTAACTGACTATCACCAACTTCAGTCCAGCAGAGAGCCGATCTACACTTTTCTGCCATAAAGTGCCTCAAATGGTGCGGCTTTGATGCTCGTGTGGTAACTATTTTTGTAAGAGAACTCAACCAAGGGCACATGGGTTTCCCAAACATGTATTCAGTCTGACCATTTGTCTATGGATGATAGACCGTGCTCATATCCAGACAAGTGCCAAATGACTTCTGTAGTGACTGCCAGAAATATGAAGGGAATCGCGCGTCGTGATCAGAGATAATCGAAAGTGGCACGCCATGTCATGACACAATCTCCTACAAATAATTTTGTGCCAGTTTATCTATTTTATAAGTCTCACGAATTGTAAAGAAATGTGCTGACTTGGTCAAACGATCCACTATCACCCAAATAGTATCATTTCTAGTATGTGAAAGAGCTAATTTTGTGACGAAATCCATGGAAATATTCTCCCATTTCCACGCTGGAATCTCTGGTTGTTGAAGCAAACCTGACGGTTTTTGGTTCCCCGCTTTGACTTTAGAACAAATCAAACACTTTGATACGTAAGTGGCAATTTCAGCTTTCATGTTAGGCCCCTAGTAAATGACCTTCAGATCTTGGTACGTCTTGTCAGATCCAGAATGTACTGCGTAATGAGACTTGTGAGCTTCATACATCACCAACTCTCGGAGACTTTCAAATAATGGAACCCAAACCCTGTCTTCATAGTAACGAAGACCATCTGACTTTTCCTAAAATAGTTTCTCAGCTCCCCTAAGACATTCTGACTTGATGTTTAGTTCCGGTAATGCCTCAGCCCGGGCATTCTTAGTCTGTGATGGTAGGTTAGAATGAATTGTTAATTGTAATGCACGAATACGAAAAGACTTTAGGGTTTCCTTATGACTAAGGGCATCGGCTACCACGTCAGCCTTTCCCGGATGATACTTGATGGCATAGTCATAGTCGTTTAAAAGTTCCATCCATCATCGTTATCTCATGTTCAACTCTTTCTGCTTGTAAATGTGCTGAACACTCTTATTATCAGTAATGATCATACACTTGGTTCCATATAGGTACCGCCTCTACATTTTGAATGCGAATACCACATCTCCCAACTCGAGGTCATGAGATGTATAGTTCTTCTCATTCACCTTAAGCTGTCTCAATGCATAAGCTATCACTTTCTCGTGTTGCATGAACATGCAACCCCAACCCCGGATTGACGCGTCGCAATAGACTACGAAGTCATATGTTTCTTCAGGTAACGCCAAGATCGGTGCACTACACAGTTTGTCTTTAAGCGCTTGGAAAGCTACTTCTTCCTTGCTACCCCAATTGTAGACGGTTCCTTTGTAAGTTAGGGCAATCAAGGGTTGTGCCAATTTCGTGAATCCTTTTATGAAACACTGATAGTAACCCACTAATCCAAGAAATTGGTGCACCTCAGTAGGCATCTTTGGGGTAGGCCAATTCTTGATTGCCTTAATCTTAGACAGGTCAACATCAATGCCATTCTTATTAACCACATGCCCTAGGAACTATATTTCTCTCAGCCATAAGTCATACTTGGAAAACTTGGCATATAGTTGTTTGGTTTTTAGAAGCTCTAGAATAGTCCTCAAGTGTTCCTCATGTTCCTCCCTATTCTTAGAATAAATGAGTATGTCATCAATGAAGATGATGAAAAACTTGTCTAAATAGGGTTTACAAACACGGTTCATGAGATCCATAAATACCGTAGGAGCGTTCGTCAAACCAAATTGCATAACTGCGAATTCAAAGTGCCCATATCGAGTCCTGAAGGTTGTCTTGGATATGTCTTCTTCGCGAACTCTAAGCTGATGATATCCAGACCTCAGATTAATTTTTGAATAGGAACTCGATCCTTGCAGCTAGTCAAACAGGTCATCGATACGTGGAAGATGGTATCAATTCTTTATGGTAACCTTGTTCAGTTCCCAATAGTCAACGCGCATCTGAAAGATTCCATCTTTCTTCTTCACGAAAAGCACATGGGCTCCCTAAGGTGAAGAACTTGGATGTATGAAACCCTTGTCTGACAGTTCCTGCAACTGTTTTGACAATTCCTAGGGTTCGTTCGGTGCCAAACAATACGACGTCCGAGTGATCGGAGCAACTGTTTTGACAATTCTTGAAGTTCGTTCGTTCGCACAACAGTTCTTAAAAGTATGGACAAATTTCCGCAAATCGCCCTCAGATGTACTCATTGCACATCCCATGAAGATGATAGTTGCATTTGTTGCTTATAGTGGAAACAGTGAGATGTAACAGTCGGGGTCATCATGAGACGCTTTGTTAACTGACCTTACACAGAACACAGTCAACCAGGGAAATTCAATTTGAATCCCACCACCGGGGGACAAGCAAAAGTAACTTATGCTTAACATGATAAATACTAAATGAAACGAATGTTAGAATGTTTAAACAGCCAAGACTCTAATTTTTAAGGTTAACCCAATGAACAAAGACTACATGTGTAGAGAGTATCATCACCCTATTGCAACTCTTAAAGATTTGGAACATTGTAGATGGATAGTATTGCACGATCACTAAAATGCTAGGAAGAGCAACATCTCTTAGAGACTAGGACTAATGCCATAATACAAATATCATTAAGGCTCGAGGTAGATGAGAACTTTCATATAGGTAGAAGTGAAGGATTGTTTCCATATCAATAGTGAAGTTTTATGAGAATCGAGACTCTTATGTCCTAAAGTATAGAAATGGAAATTTGTACTGACTATGACCGTTATCACCCGATAGAGTTCACCAGACTTCTCATGCACAACAAATTACAATTATGTGTGCACCCGTGATGGTAATTTGCTTTGCATGGTCAGCCCTAGTTCCTCCAATCCGAGCTAACATACCTTATCAAGTACAGAGTGTTATCAACGATATAGGTATCAAAGATATAGTTATTAAGTCAAGGGTCAATTAACCAAGGTTGTACGAAAGAATCGGTCGAGGAAAGCATTCACTTGAGCAAGAAACCGTCAATGTACTTAGGTTAGATGGGTAAGATTTTATTATCATAACTAAACCCTGATAAATATCTCCCAATGTCTATGATAACCACTAGTGCAACTATTTCCTGCTCCACATGGCAAGGAAGAGAAGTGATAAGGTAGGTAAAGAAAGAATGATAGGAATAGCTCTCGTTCGAGAGAGCATTCAAGAGGAGGCAGAACATGATCCCGATGAACCATCCAAGTCAGGTACCAATGGTTTCGTATCGGAATTTGAAATGTATGATGTAAAAGGTACAATAAATCATCTATCATAATTACCTTCTCGTGACTCATAGTAACTCGGAGTCACCGCACTAAGGAACAAGCGGTAACAACGGGGAATCAGGACGAACTGGCCTTTTTCCATAGACATCGCATAAGAAGATGAAGACACCACCCTGTAGTCGAATGCTCACAGGAATCTGCCAAAGCAAACAGTTCTAAGGCAAACAAATCAAGCAATTATAACTTAATAATCTACGCATGTGTAACTAAGGCATAAGGCTATAGTCTAAATGCAATGTAAATAAGATGCAATGACAATTTAGTTTCCTATAATAAATGGCTCTGATACCAATCTGTCACACCCTCAATTTCCACAAACAAGGTATTAACGTTAGACGTGTGACTTCTAGGATATCAGCCACTAGTTATACCAAACAACACATTAATTATAAAACATAATTAACTTTTAATGTTTGAAAATTACCAAAGACTGAGTTATTAACGTAAACATAAATAGAAGTTGCGGAAGCATAATAAATCTTAAATCTTTAGATGGCGCAACACGCGCAAACCAAATAAATAAAATTTATTGAAAAGCTTTAATTAAATCACGTGTGACGTTGAATGCATGAATGATATGATCCTAAGCGTGCGCGTCTTATGAACCTGAAAGAAATATGCTAAGGTGTCAACACAAAGTTGGTGAGTCCACAGGTTTTGATAAACAAAACAAGTAATAACTGATGCAGTAAATAAAGTAATATCCGTAGGTAGCTAACCTACTTAAGAAGTTACATAGTGTATAAAGTTCCCAACTGACGCTGACAATAAACACAGTGCCTCGGCTGTGGCTACCAAACCATAGCAACAAAAAATTAGGTCAATTAAACACCCGTTCGACCACCGGTCGTGCTAGCGCGACTAGCCTGGGTGGGGTTTGTCAAACCCAGTAGATCTACTCAAAATTACCCCGCTGAAAAACATATATTAACACTTTAAAACGTGAGGACTTAAATTGGTACAACACTAGTAAACATGCTATCATTACAATAATACTGAATCAAATGAAAATAAGTTTGAACATATGTTTCTTTTCCCCAATAAAAGTAGGAAAAGTGGGACTGAGAACTCACCTTAAATGTACAGTAACAGATAACTGCAAGTACAATAGTTTGGATTCCGATTAACCTAAACTTCAATTAATATATAATTAACATTAAATTTTAGATATTATTATAAGAATTTTACGGTGCGCGTTTCACGACTCGGTTACTACGATGATCATCGATTTTCCCACACACACGCAAGCAAAAATTCAATTGGAATGCATAATCCAACTATCACTTATAACAGTACATGTTATACACTTAAATTATACAATCTTATCGTATTACAATTCATACGTTTAATTCCACGTAGCAAATTTTATATTAATGAACGATGATCAAACGTGACACTCCTTTGGTAAAATATACACCTACACATTCATACTCTCACATATAATAATATTATGGACATATTTACTAACACACGTTACCCACTCTCTGCTATTCATGATGCACACTCATAACACCATATTTGCACTCGCACTCAAACGACACCCATGCACAACGTAACATGACTGGACTAGAACACACATATAGATATAACCTTTACCATGTATGAGCACACATACATATTTGTATTATGTATTCCCCACATAATTAATCCTACACCCATGCAAGAAAAACAAATGGAATACTCAACTCAAAGTGCACGTGTGCACCCCACCCCAATACAACCATTGTTATTGGTAAACCTCCACATAATAAACAAACACACAGAAGCCAACACACACACACACACACATCATCACACTCACACACACCATAAACACATAAACCAAAACCCACTACACACACTCAAAGAACACATACATAGAAACACATATAATAATCTATACATATAAACCATGGACACATACTAAAGCATATCGAACAAACACACCAGGAACAGTGAAACTAGAACACAATCGAAGCCCGTCGTCAAGAAATAGTAACTGAAATGGAACCGAAACATATCTTCAAGAGTAACGAGAAGAAAACTTACTGAATCGCTTACGAGGAAGCGATGGAATCACGTGAGTCGTCGGAGTTGTAATCGCCAAGCAAGGTGCCACGACTGAGGAAGGGTTGTCGATGGTGACGAGAGGACTAGCGGGGTCTCCCGCATGGTGAAAAGATCGATGTTTAGCAAGAGTCGTCAACGATGGAAACAAAAAACGACAACGGTGGGGTTAGGGATTTCGAGAGGGTTACAGGGGTGAAGGAGGAGTTGGTTTCGGCTTTGAATGGAGGCCGAGAGAGGGTTATGATTTCATATTTAGCAAGAGGAAAATGTTTCATGATTTGCGTTTTGAGTTAACTAAGTTAAATTTATTTATTGTTAGTTATTAATAGTATTAGAATATCTATATATATCATATAATGATAGTATTTTGATTAATTTTAAAATAACGGAGAGAGGTTGAGTTACGGAATGGTGTTAACTTGGAAAAAAACATGGGGTGTCACACATGACCTCCACTTGCCGCAGCCAGTTGCCGTCGTATCCACGCCGAAAAGTTCAGTAGTCGCTGAAAAACTTCCCAGGCGCACTACTCTATTCAGAAAATAAATAGACCTCCAGGCCTTAAAATCAAAATCCCAACGGTGAAAACATTCGCCTATGTTTCTAGAAGTTCCTATAACAGTTTTGTATCGATTCAACGGTTAGATCTCCGTGGATAATTGGATCTCTGCTGCAATGTTCTTGAAAATGGGAATGGAGGTTGTGGGGATGATTTTTAGGTGAGTAGGGGTTAGGGTTGAGTTATTTTTTACTAAATAGTGTAGTTGGTAACTTAGGCATACTTTCATTGGGCTTCGAGTCGGGCTTTTGTTTTTTACAAGAATCAGACTAATTAACAAGGTCTAAAATCTTGAATTTAATAAACGAGCATTCATATATTATATAGACGAGTCTTCTTATACATCTATTTGAGGCACAACATATAATATATATGTATCATGAAATGACGTATTACATAATTTAATCAAATAACGATACATATACCTTTACAAAAAAATCATATAAATTCATAAAATTATTATAATTAACTACTCATGAATATTATATTTTATTTGTATCATCAATGTTTGGGAACATAATTCTGTGTGAAGACACTTGACTTGCATGCAGGACTTCACTGAACTAACTGGGTTAACGGAATGCTGGTAATGGAAGTAAGTGGATTAACTTTGAATTACTGGGTGTCACAGTGTTGGGTCTGATAAGGCTGGTGCAACCAAAAGCAAGCACTTAGCTAGATTTTGGTACAATTTGTGAAGGACTTCCGAAGACAAATCTGCATTTCCGAAGATAAGTCCACCACCTTCTAAAGCCAAGACTAGAAGAACTTCCGAAGAGAAACTTAGTCTTTCAAGACTGAGTTTACTCTTCTGAAGTATAAAGAAGATAAAGACTGGAAGAAGCTGATTCAAAGGAGTTGTTCCTTCTGAAGCCAAAGTAGCTTCAGAAGACTTTATGTCTTCGGAAGTTTACTCACCTTTGGAAGAAGCAACTGTGATTAGTGGTTAAAGTACGATATCTTCCAGTCAACTACTACATTGGAAGACTGCATGGAAGTTTACTCATAGTTTGTGCTGCTAAATCTGATCAGCAATATAAGCCGGGATTCCTTCTACATGTATCCTAGCTTCATACAACACATTATTAAATGTGAACTGGATAGGACAAGATTTTGTTTGCCAACACTCTTCCGGTTCCTTAGATGAAACCTACCATGTTCAAATGTTTGAAGATGGTTTCAGCCAACTTCACTGGAAGATTCACTAATCTTCTTCCAAGTATGTTTGAGCCAATGGCTCATGGTGACATCCGTGTAGGCTGAGTAGGTGATGAACCCCCACCAGATTCACCTATTATCCACCGTCCCATA
>BJCN01104487.1:0-17702 GCA_018326445.1 Flaveria brownii
TATATGTATATATATATATATATATGTATATATATATATGTATATGTATATATATATATGTATATGTATATATATATATATATATATATATTATTATATAAAACATTATCTAGTCTCTAAACATTTCGACTGGTCTAACTAATTCGATCAATGAGCCAGTTTGGCAATCATTCAAATAGTGGGTGTTAAAACATTGACAAATAGTTAAAAGAAAAACAAAACAAAAAGAAAAGAAAAGAGACATACAAACCAATTTGCAAATCGTAAAAACGAACGTTTATGAAGAATTAAAATTGGGACGCAATCTATGTTTTATAATACGTGTGTGGGTCTTGAAAAACCAAGATGTGAAGCTTAGCCTATTTAGGTTAGTATAAAGCATGTATATTAATTTTACATATCACTGTATATATCCACACTAGCTTTAAAAATCTATGTGTAACATGAGATGGATATATAGAACTAATATAATAAAATTATGTTACTATTTTTTAAGAATAAACCTTTGATTTTCGAAAACGTTTGTGGAAATTCCTAACACCCAATAAACAGATGCATTTCTAATTAGTGAAGATACATATCCTAGTGCTGCAAAGAGCTCCCGCGTTCGCAGGGTCCAGGGAGGGTCCGTCCCATTTAAGGGAAGATGTACGCGGTCTTTCCCCCACACTTTGTGGGAAGGCCGTTTCCCCCACAATTAGTGAAGATACATATCAAATGTATGAAAACAGTCAAATAAAGTTGAAACTGACATTAATACCACATAGTTCAGAAATGGTTCACCATGAACATAAAAGATCAAAACCCCCACGGTATAGGTTTGAGAACGATGATAAAATGTCATGTTGAAGGTCTGCTTGGCAATTCACTGAAACACAAAGATGTAATCCTTTGTAAGATAGAGTTGATCAACAATTTTTTTCCAGCCCTTTGTAAATGAAATATAACCATTTACAATCTTCAATCCTACCTTCCGGAATAGGCCAACAGATGTTCGAAGAATGCCAAAGAGACTTCATTCGCACTAAATAACTGAATAAAACTTTCATGCAATCGCTTTCAAACAAAATAGTGATACATAAGTTAACATTATATTGATTAAATAGGTAACACAATATCAAACAATCACCGATGACTAATATCGAATAAATCTTAAGTTACTAACCAGAATAAGAGCAAAAGGATTACGAAGTAACGGTAGAACGACTTGTTGGAATTATTAAAAAAACACCCACTTTAGAACTAACCATAGACAATAAGAACAAAAGGAATTGTTAGTATAATAGCAATTTGTAAGAAGCAGAAGACATCAAATGAATGTTAGAGATTTCTTTATCGAATGAAAATTCAATGTTACAAAATTCACTTAAAAAGTCTACAAACCCTAATTCAATTAAAACTTTAAACGCACTCTAAACAACATTCAAACTTACGGTGCTAACACAAAAAAGAAATCATATACAAATACCCAAAAAGTCAATTAAAGCTACTAAAGCAGCAGATCCTTCCTCAGATATATGATACTATAATCAATATAAACACAAATTGACCTGTATTTTAGATATGTTAGAAACAACATAGGAACCACATTAAAGAACTCGCCGATGAGAGATTTTAAAATTTTGACTTTAAACACTTGTTTTTTTTTACATTTTAACTTAACCCTTGTATTATTTTAATTCGATTTTTTATTAATAACTTTTGCTCATTAAATATATTAAAAAAATAATTTGTGGTCGTGTTTAATATTTTTTGCTACCATTTTCTACGTCGAAAATATAGTCGCAAATGTGCAGTAGACTAAAAGATAGTCCAAGAAAAGTATGGGTGTGTGAGTGAGGTTCATATGACTTTTGCGACCATTTTCTACGTCGAAAATATAGTCTTAACCGATTTTGCGACTGGAATTTCCGTCACAAGATTAGCGACTCAACCTTTTGTGTCGAAGTGTCCAAATTTACATCCGAACTTTGTGACTGAAGTGATACCGATGACAATTGCAACCTAACTAATCACGACCAAAACTGCAGTCAAAATAATTCCAACCAGAAAACTTATTATCATAAACATCAAGATTCAGTAAATTTATATAATTACTTAGTCAACTATGTTTTTTTTTGTGCCTTTACAAACTAAATATTCTGACGGTTTATTACTTTGTTATTTAATCCCTGAAAATATAGCACAAGATATTTCATATATTGTTAAATACAATTGGTTTTTTCAATGTTTTATTTTTCACTTGACTGCATAAAATTAAGAAATAAAATTTTGGTAGATCTTCCTGAGGTTAATGGAGAAGACAACGCTTCACTGACATTTCATTTACATCTTTACCAACCAAATATTTACATCATATGTCAGATTATATGTATTTCTTATTTACCTTAATATTTTTTATCTTTAGTTCTAACTTTTAAAACATACACCCGTGTCTATATCATTTTTGAAGTTGTCCTAAAAGAAAGAATATACTTAAATCATCCATGTGGTTAAGGTGTTATGCAACTGATTTTTGAGTTACTTGGGTTATCGGAATCGATTTCTTCAAACATTGGTAAAAGGGTAACTTTGTAAAATAATAATCAAGTTTTAAACAGGTTAATGGTGGTGGTGGTGCACATGCCACTCTCATCACACCACACCACACCACATATCCACCTATTACATAATGTCATATCACACTACACACAACCAAATTTATGGAAACACTCACACCACACCACATTATAATTATTTTAAAAAAACAAACCATCACCACCACCTGCCAGCCACCATCACCATCCTGACCACTGTCAGCCACCACTATCATCTACAAAACCATCTCTTGAGACCGAAACCACCACGCACCTGGTACAACCCTAACAACCACCATACAACCGTCGGGCGACGGAGGAGGGAAGAGAAGGTGGTGACCGTTGTTTGGGTAACAATCGAAATTATTATCGTTGGAGATAGTGTGACTCGGAAAGTGAGCATGACACGGTGGGGTTATTTAGCAGCGTAGGGGACCGACGGTGGTGTTGCCGCGCGACTCCGACCCCCGCCGCATGGCTGCGGTCTTTACGCCCCCACCACCCTAAAGGCATAAAGCCAAGTACAAGTTGATTCAAATATTCAAATATTAAGCAGGTTAAAGGAACTCTCACGTTTACCAATATGTCAATTTGATTATAGATTACTTTTTTAAGTGATTTATATTTTTTTAAAGAAAAATTCTTTACTTTTAACTTTAAACTTATAAACTTCCAAAAATAATTCACTTTTTTACTCGTACAGCGAATATAAATTTATAAGTTTATCTGTTTTTTTATCCCTTCATTTGCTATGAACGCACCAACCAGACAACCATATTAGTAGGTTGTAGTTTATGAAATGTTAATTTCTACCCAGCTAATAGGTCAGATACTTTCTGCCAAAATTAAAATTTTAATTTATTACCCCCAACTGTATTTTTACTCCCACGTTTTCCCTTTATATAAAGTATCCTCACTTGACAAATTCTTACATCCAAGTTTTTTTTTAGTATTTTATAAAGTAAAGTGGGAAGGGTAAAAATGACAAGGTGGTGTTTTGTGTTAGTTGTAGCTCTAGCAGTATCGGTTGGTACTGCTAGAGACGTTCCTACAGAAAACAAAGGACCTATCGGTCTTACAGACCAAAAGAATGTTTATACTTTTGGGGGAACGGGCGGGTTTTCTGGTGTTGGAAACAATGGTTTGCCAATGGGTGGGATGGGCACCGGAGTCGGGGTAGGGGGTGATTTAGGTGGTGCTAATGGAATTGGAGGTGTTGGTGCTGGATATCAATATGGTGGACCTGGTCGCCCTGCTGGTGGCGTGGGAACTATTGGAGGTCTTGGTAACGGTTTTGGCGGATTACCTACTCTTGGTGGAGGTGGATTTGGTGGTGGCGGTCCTACGGGTGTCGGTGGTGGTGGTGGTGGTGGTGGTGGGGTGCTCCCCTCTCCTTGAAGCTTGTTTTGTGAAGGCTAAGTAGTTATTTACTTAGTAGGCGTGTTTTTATGACAGCGTTTGTGTTAGAAGTGTGTGCTTTAATGTTAAATAATAATTGTCTTTTATCACGTGGTGTTTTTGGAATATTCTAAACATCTATTTATATTTAATTCCAATTTTGTGTCTTTAACGTGCATGTTTGTTACCGGATACATCATTTTTAATGTTCATGCCTTTACCATTGTTGGAACTTAAATGCAAACGTACATAAAAGAGTTTTGTTAGGGACCTTTTAAAGATAATAAGCTTGATACTAGAAGTTTAAATATGAAAAGTAATGAACAAATTTCTATTTTTTAAATTGCAAAGATTTTCTTGTAAAATATGTTATTTGTTTGTTGCAACAACTCGTTTAAAAAATATTGTTATTGTTTTAATATCAAAAATAGTTAATTATATGTAATTATAATCATATATTATTTCAAAAAATATTTAATACTTCTTCTTTGCTTCTCAAAACTATGCAATCAAGTGAATTTTTGGTTTAGAATTCTAGTGAAATTAGTGACTGCTCTTCACAAATGTGGTGTGCATTCTAACTCCTTAGAAATGCAATGTTATGTGGTATGTTAGAGTAATAAAATCACTGTTAAAAAATAAGTCAATTCTCGAATCTCGTAAACATCACAAGTTTTGTTTGCGAGTACTGGTGATGATAATCTCTTGAGCTACAGATACCAAATGATAATAATCCTGAAGACAATGAATTTTTTTTTGTAACAATGAGAACTTGTTATCAGAAAACTCATGAAACTTGTCAATAGCCTACTAACCAATAGAGTTAGGTAAATCGTAGCTTAGTTTAGACGAGTGGCCTTCAACAGGTTATTATAAGCAAGATTAAAATTTGAGGCGTTTAATAGAAAGAAATCAGATGTTTTTACCACTACACCACCCGTATAATAAATAGGACTTCCTCCTTTTTCTAAAATAGTTGGGTTGATTCATAATTACAACAAATGACACCGAATTCCAAATTCTGTTGAAACTTGAAAGAATCCTACAGGAAAAGGATTATGGACATCTTTCAGTCGGTATTATTGTTTGCAACATCAATTGTGCATATCGCTATAGAAACAACTTTTAACTTTTGGAACTTTAGTCGGCACTTGAAGAATCTTATATCCTATGTCATTTCCTAAAGACTCTTGACATTTCTAATTGTCTCTATATGGTTTTGTTCCTCTCTTCTATGTACACAATGAGGTCCACATTAGTTCACGATAAGTTTTACATCACAATGATTTTTCAAGGTGTATGGTTCATGATAAAGTTACTATAGAGTCCACAGAATTTCATGATTTTTACAATTCTCCATGATACAACTCATAAGGTTTCTTAATGTTTACAATGATTCGTAATAGAGTACGAAATAAACAAACAAACAAACAAACAAACCCAGTATATCTCACTCAAGAGCAGGGTCTGGGGAGGGTAGGTGTAGGCGAGTCTTTCCTCTATCTTGTTAGGTAGAGAGACCGCTTCCAAATAGACCCCCGACTCGGTAGCAAAAGGCATACAAATATCAAGACAACAAACATTGCATCTTGTTTACAATTCCATCTACTAAGATACTTCTTAGCCTTGTCATTAGTTATAACCACCATTGCATCTTGTTTTCTTTTTAAATCTTTCAAAAATCTACTTCAATAACGTTCTAATTTCGTCTTCAAATCTTCATCAATGGTTTCAAACTCTACTCATATGATGTTTGGTGATGAATTAGTGATTGAATCAGATTCAATTAAGGTATGCACAAAACACATCATAAACACTCAAAGTAAAACTTTACATTGCATTACAAATGTACGGTTTATAGTTTTATACAACATATAGATTACAACAAAAGCATCACTGGATATTAAGATTACTGAATTCTTCACATACCTCTAACAATGTATAGCATTTCACTAATCACATTCCCCACCCCCAAAACCAACCCAAAAAAATATTAATGTTAGAAAAAGAACTGAAATATGAAAACACATAGACCCGCGCCAGCCTCAAGGCTTTGATCACATCAAACACACACACCATACAAATATACAGGACTCAACCAAATGAATGAACCAAAACATACTCTTTTTAATCATAATCATTGTGCCACTAATCCTGGATGGGAGTTCCGGTCCTTGCTTGTGATATACGGTTTGCGTATATGGTTACTAATCGCAACTGTGTACTGTTTAGTCCTTCCAAATATGGCAAAAACCCTTTCCCAAGCATTATGTACATATCTACCAGACAAAACACAACAGTCTGCCGGTACCAAGCAACAATATACCATGTCAGTTTGGTGTTTACCAAAATATAATAGCAATTGTGGAAATAGTTACAATTTACCTTGCGAACGTCTGCACTCTGGTTACCGAAAGCATCAAATAGAGCAGGCAAAAATGATTGTAACTGACCCATTAGTTCCTCCTGGGAAAGCCTACCCACAAGCTGGAAAAGAGAAGAAAATAATAATTTTTAGAGTAAATTACGCTTTTCGTCCCTGTGGTTTGATGATTATAACGCTTTTCATCCAATAGTTTAAAAACGCCCAATTTAAACACTGAGGTTTTAAATTTTTAACAATTAAGTCCAAACCGTTAACTCCGTCCAATTTCTCCGTTAATTTTTTAGAAAAAGACCAAAATACCCTTGGACTAAAACTGTTATTAATATATATATATATATATATATATATATATATATATATATATATATATATATATATATATATATATATATATATATATATATATATATATATATATATATACCTCCCTCTCTACACCTCTTTCTCTATCATTACCATCTACCATCTACTCCGGTGAAGTCACCGTAGCCACTACCACCACCATCATATGCTCTTGCGAAGTCATCATATCCATCACTTTCACTTCATCTTCAAGATTTCCTTACAAATTAGATCGGTTGCCCCAAATCAAGTAGAAATTGAGGTCACGGAGATGTTTATCGGGTTGAAAATATCGAGTCTGGATACACTCTTCGCCGGAGAAAGAGGCATCGAACGCGGGGAAGCCGGATACACTCTTCGGCGCCGTCTACCGCCACCATCCACCTGCGACCGCCACCATCCACCTGCGACCGCCACCATCCCCCTGCTACCGCCACATCCACCTGCTACCGCCACCATCCCTCTGCTACCGCCACCATCCGCCTCCACCACCAACTCCACCAAAATCGAACTGGATCTAAGAAGTCCACATTTAGATATGCTCCATCGACCCCACAATCGGATTAAACATCCCTATCTCGACCAGGGCTGTTAGATCGAGGCCCTAATCAGACATTTTTGGTACATGAGAGGCTATAAATTCTGATTTTCAAGCTGCACGAGGAGGCGATTGAGCTGCGATTGAGCTTTGATCGGTTTTGTGATGGTGCGATGGAGGCGATGGGGGTGTAGAAAGCTGTAAAATCGCGAAGATGGTTGCTAGAAGGTGGTCGTGAAGGTGGTGGTGGAGGCGGTAAAGGGAGGAGAGGAGAAGGGGGAGGGGTGGACGACTTTGTTGCTAGTGATAGACATTGTAGAAGGGTGGTGATGGTGGATGGTGGCGGTGGCAGGGTGATGGTGGCGGTGGCAGGGTGATGGTGGCGGTGGCAAGGGGAAGGAGTGAAGAAGGCAAGGAGAGAGAGATTGTGAGTGTGCATATATTTATATATATAATTTTTTTATATTAAAGGCAAGGGTATATTTGTCTTTTTACTTCTATTTAACAGAAAAAATGGATGGACGTTAGTGGCATGGACTTGATTGTGACAAATCTCAAACCATAGTGGTTAAACCGGACGTTTTTAAACTATTGGATGAAAATGGTTATAACCACCAAACCACAGGGACGAAAAGCGTAATTTACTCTAATTTTTATAATTAATACATTATAGATTACAAACGTTGTCGGCATGGTTTTCTTATCGATTCCTTTGGATCAATTAACCGAGATTACAAACGTGCATAGGTATTGGAAAAGAATGTTTGGTTTGATGAGAATTCACCTTCGTCAAACAGCTTATACACGTAACAAGAGTTCTCTCATCTTCAGTAACCAATAACGGGACAATAACCTACACGGTAAGAACATAAAAGGTGATGTGTCATGATGCGTGTGATTTCGAATCTAAAAAAGAATATTGGGATTAAGAATAACTTTACACTCAAACATCTGAAAGGGTCGTATTGAGACAGAACCACAGTTAAGCAATGTTCTGCTTCACTCGATACCTGCACTTAAAACTCAATATCTAAGACATAGTAAAGTTGTTTTATTATAAGAAATGACATCAAAATTTTCAATGTTAAAAAAAATCCCCAAAAAGATAAATAGAATTACAATCTTTATTGGAAAAAGTAATAATCTGACAGAAATTTACTTTTGGGATTGTGTCCTTCGTAAGATGCAGCAACTTTTCAACTACTATCTCAATTGAATCTTCCATTGAATCTCTCTGTAATAGTGTGATAATCAACGGAATGTTGATGAAAACTTAGTTAGACAAACCTGCTTAAAAAGAGCACAGCACAAACTGAAATTAAAAAAAAAATAGAAAAAATACCTGGCTCTTTAACATTTCAGCTATATTTGAAAGAGCAAGCTCGCGAATTGATGAATCAGGGTCGTTCAAAACCTCCAATACAACCATCAAAATTTGATTAAAATACTGCAGATTAACAAACAGCAAAGGTATAACAGTATGAGTTCTTGCTAGATGCTATTTGCAACTAAATTTATGCATTAATAAATAAAAATAAAATAACCTTGGTCCATATGGAGGAATCATTGGCCACAGAAGTATCAAGTAGCTGCTGAAGTGCATTAAGCTTGGATGCAGTAGAATTTTCATCACCCCCATTAGAAATCTAAGCATACAAATAAGAATATGGTATCATCTATGATAAAAGTGTGTGAATATGTATACGGTAAACTTTTTTCTCTTGGAATTAAAACTCACCATATGAAGAATTTGAGGGATGCCTGGTTTAGTATCAAGAGATGAATTGATCTTTAAGGATGCAAGTTTTGGAAGACTAAGTTCCAAATCAGGTGTTGAACCACTCTGTTGGTTATCAGAGCTCACAAGTCCATTGAGCCGAGGTGTAGAATTAACTTCCATGCTAGTATTTCCCTCCAAATTTTCTGACCGAATGGACCATGATGCCACAGTATCTTTAGCATTTGAAGCAAGTCCACCATTATTGGAACCAAAATCAAGACCCTGATAAAGATTATGGTCATCAGTGATCTGGATGGATTCTTGGGTGAGACAAGAACTCCATTTCTTACCACCATCACTATCAATGGAACTGCCAGAATACCTTCCATACAAGGGAGTCTTCTTTGACACTGCATTATATCCTTCTTCAGAAGAAGTCCCAACAACATCATACGGATCATAAGAGGATTTGGAGCGTTGTCTGTCTTTCTTCTGCTGCAAATAGTTCATCAAGTCCACTTCTATACGAGGTGTATGCTGCTTAAGTGCCCGCCTTAAAGAATTCTGTTCTTCAACAGATAAGCTAAGAATATAATTCAAAACGGACGTTGAATCAAAATGAGAGTAAACAGATATGATGCACGTTATAGCTGCTTCCTTTAGTTTTGTATTTTTGTCATGGACCAATGGTGCTAATTTAGCTAGCCATAACTTTAAGATGCCACTATTGCCAGCACCCTCAGAGTTCATTGCATGCTTATTAAATGAAATGATAGCAAACTCAATTACAGCAAGTTTTGCCTTGGGGGACCTTTGTTCGTCTAAGGAACGGAGCAAAGCTGGCAATAAGAGAGAATCTACGCTATAAGTTTTACCAACAATCTCTAACGTTGTCGAACATGGTTGTCTTACTGATTCCTTTGGATCAATTAACCGAGAGAACACGCGAGGTAATATTCTCTCAATGTAACTCTCGAAAGGTTTTCGACAAGCTGGAATGATGTCAGCAAGTGTCAACAGAGCAGCTTGTGCCACTTTATGGTGAGGATCATCCAAGTGCTGGAAAAAAAACTTCATTACTTTCTCAAAATTTTGTGCAACTTCTTGAACTCCTTTCAGGCCTTGCTGGAGTAATGAGCGAACATAGTTAAATGCAGAAACCCTCGCATTCCAATCTGAACCAGAACTAAGGCCATCACTCAGGGCATCACTGAGAGAAGCTGGACCATCTGTATAACTTGAAATCACCCCAGAAGCAAACTGATTGTCATCAAAGCTCCTGCGCCTGTTTGAAGCCATTCGCCCAGGCACATTCTTTCTTGATAACGGCCTCTGAAAATTGGGTACGTGACTATTATGTGAATCTCTGTATGGCTGGTCTAAGTAGTGCCTATCTGTATGCAAGTTCATCGATCGTCTGGCCTCTCTAATTTCATTGTGATCTTCAAAAGAGCTTCTTTCATGAAGTTTTTCAGAAGCTCTTCTTGCTGAATAAGATGACAAAGTCTCATACCCGATATCACCATGATACGAGTTCTTAGCTGAATCCCTTGAAGCCTGAATCTGAGTGATTATGTCGGACAAGACCAAGCCACCATTACGATTGTTACCTTTGGAGGCAGTTGAATCTAATGATAAAGAATTGGTGAGACTATTGGAAGCAGGAGCAGCAAGAGGTAATGGTGGATCACGAGATGAAGGTGGATCCACTCCTGCACTAGGGGTAATAAAAGATTAAGTTAGCCATTCAAAAAACTAGTTATACATTGTCAAATAATTATTTTAAAACTTATACCTAGATCCAGGCTTGATGATCTAACTTTACCAGAATCTAGACCTCTAAGCATGCTTTCAATGGCTGTAACCTTCTGTTTGCTAGCATGTAACACGCTTTCTAAGCTACGTTCTGTACCCTTGCTTATGGAATTCGATTGTGATGAAAAAAGTCCAGATGAGCGAGAGGCCACAGATGGTAAGCTTGCATTTCTGTCCATTGCAACAATGGCCGAAGTTCCATACCCAGCTAGACTTGACGAAGACGAAGAATTTTGAGTATTAACTGAAGTTTGTGGATTCCTCTCACGAAGTGAGGGTGATGCATGCCGCCGGTGCATGCCGCCATCCTCATCATTTATTATCTGTGCTTATAACAGTAATATTAGAGATATTCAGCTATGCTACATCATCATTGTCACGTTAGTAGTATCTTGGGCTTCTGATTTATTCTGTTAGAAGTAGTTAGAGTATTTTACTGTACAAATGCATTTCTCTCTTGTATTGTATCCATTATAAGAGACGCACCAAAATATTCAGTATGGACTCTTCATTCACAATTTTTTTATGTATCTTATTAGATGATAAAAGTTCATAACTGATGTGTTTATAATCTTATTTGAGAAACCAGGTAGTATGAGAAGCAGAAGATTGTTGTCACGAAAGCACGTACCCTTTGAATGACAGGATCAAACGATGAAAATAAGCGTCTGGACCGATCAGGCCAAGTTTTTGAGAACATTCGGTAGCATGCTCTAGCAGTTGACCGTACCTGATGTATTACATATTAGATACCTATAAGAAAGTAATAACAAGACTAACAACAGTAATAATAGACCTCGCTCATTGCATCTCCAACACAACATTTAATAAGGTCTTCATAAAGGTCAGCTGACCGTTGTATCTCAGGTGCATCAGCCCAACACTCCAGTATTAACAATGCATATTCACAGCATCTGTATAGAAGCGAAATGTGATATTAGCACCATGGATATGATTCTATGACACTGACATAATCATGCTTAGAAGAAGGAACTAAAACCTGGCACGAAGTATTGCACTCCGGTCATGTTTTGCATTTTCAGCCACACGAGGAAGTATCCGGGCAACTTTACAGTTACGCAACATCTGGAAACAATGCAGCGTGAGAAGTAGATTTGCAGAAAAAAATAGGATACAGAAAAAGAATATAGACATGTAAATACCGTTTTTATGCAGTTATCAGCAGACTCTGCAATTACAAGTATAGTTATCACAACAAGTTTGAAAAGAGCCTGAATGCCAAATCATGTGTCAGAAAGGTATTGAGCATGTTAGGATCTCTTAAAAGACAAGATAAGTGTGTACTAACAGGAATAAATGTCTCTGCAAATGCCTCAAAATCTCCCAACAACTCTTTGGACAGAAAGTTCAATAAGTGGCAAGCCTGGGAATTGTTGGAAAAAAAAATTAGAATGCTTCAAAGTAAAATACACACTCATGCCAAACACATCAGACATAAACTCAAATTTGTTTGCATCAATCTCAAAGATTCAATCTTTTCTTCTCATGGAACTTACTGCAGCAACAACGGCATGAATTAACACGTCAATAAAGTAAGACAAGACATAATTTAAGACGCATGCAATTTCAGCATACCTGCTTAACTATGCTAGATCTTCTATCAGATAATTGTGTGCTTAGAGGACCAACAAGCTGCTTTAGAAGTCCACGGAAACATGAATAATCAAGTGCACCTGGTGTGATGATGAAAGGAATAAGAGCACAAATGAGCAACCAGCAGTCTGCTACGCTACAATTTAGTGTTATATAATTTCCTTTTATAAAAAGCTATAAGGACAGCATGCACACCTCCAATGACAAGGCCTTCAACTCTTTGCATGGCTCCGATGCGGAGGGACCAATCTTTCTCTGGAACAAGAATTGAAGCAATACTCTCAAACTCACGGATAAGCTCCTTTTCAGAGTACACTTTGATTGGGTCTACAGGCCTTTCAGTGATATCACTTTCCCCTGAAATATCTATGTATCAATAAAAGTGAACATGCACAACAAATCGACAATCATGAAAAGCCAGCCACAAAGAACAAGAATATTAAACAAAATACATTGCCCAGATCCCAGGAACTGTGTATATCAAACAATTAGCAGTATGAAAAGCTCACAGGGAAGTACATAACAAGGCAGACCAGATTGCAAAAGAAACGTCAGTACGTCACAACTTGAACCCTAGTGCTCAATATACTAGTATAAAACCACAAACTCTACCAAACAGGAAAAAAAATGCAAAATGAAATAGGCTTCATCAAAAAAAGTTAAAAGTCAGACTACTTCGCTAAATAATATGATATGAACTATGCAGCAGCCTCTACCACAGTGCTTAATATAGCATTTATGGAACCACAAGCTCTTCCAAACAGAAAAAGGATTACAAAGGCTTCATCAAAAGAAGTTAAAAGCCAGATTGCTTTGCTAAAAGATAGGAAATGAATTGCATAATCCATCATGCATGATTTTAATCCACTGATCCAGAGTGTGTGTGTGTGAATTTAAATAAAATAAAATATTGTTAACTAATAAAAAATACATACAGGAGAATTTTGAACATAATGGGAAACATAACCTAAAATAAATGAAACTATCTAACCTGCAAAAAGGGATACTTCCCGAGAAGTCTTGGCCTTTGGGCTACTCCTTTTAGGATTATGATTAGAAAGCTTGGTAGGAGCAGGAGTGTTATTACTAACTTGAATATCTGAAGAACGTTGTTTTGGTTCGATCCTTTCTAGTCTGGTATTGATATCTTTAGCCTGGAATCAATTCAAGTCAGAAAATTTGGCAGAATAGTAAGAGCATAAATGTTGGGAAAGAAGTCAGATAGGTAGACAAGAGATACCCAAACACGACCCTTTTAGACCTACATAAATTTGTGAACATAGAAACGGTAGCATATCATATGTACCAGTTCTTTTGTGTTTAAATAATAATTTAATTAGATGAGGAGTCATAATGAGTAACGAACAACTATGTCCCCCATCCCCCGTAAAAAAATAAAGAAAAAGAAAATTAAAAAAAAAATCCTGTGTATTAAATCATTTATCTGATTATATTGTAGCATGCATGGTCTAGTCAATAACCAAACAATAACAATCGCTGACTAGAGCAGTGTGTGCCCTGCTATATGCACTCTTTTCGATAAAGAGTGCATAAACAAGATATATGGTGTAAAACTGATGAACTGAAATATTAGCGCTAACATAATCACCATTGATGATGGAAGCTGATGCCGCATAAGTTCTTCACGGAATTGGGGCCCAATTTGAGCATACATCTCCTGCAGCAGGGGGAAGATGTCAAAACAAATCCATTTGGAAATTTACAGAAATGATAACAAGACACCATTGTATCACTTATGCTTTTTATTTGCGTAGTACAGCCGACCATTCAAATATATAGTGAGTCGCATAGGCATGCAGCCAACGCAATATGTTTTAAGAGATTGTTTGCCTTCTTTAATTACTAGTCAAGCTTTGTTTAAATGTACCGGTATTAATCTAATATTATAATCTAGAAGCAGATATTGCCTTTAAGTCAGGTTGAGCAGAAATTAATTTATTTGTAAAACAATACCAACTATGCCTTAGACAAAAAGAGGATAAAATTTTAAATGAATTTACTTCTCAAAATTTCAAAATCGAATGTAAAGTATAAACGCCTGCTCAGGGAAATAAGTGCAAACCACATTAAAGTAAAATAAAGAAAATAACAAGAAGCAAAAAGGAGTTAAAAACTAAAAATACTAATGCTGATCATGGATATACAGCATGCAGGTTTGAGTAACGAACAAGGGAAGTAGGCCCTAGTTGTGAGACAACAGGATCATACTTTCAGTTCTGGACAGAATCTTCATCAGTTTATCCTTATTTAATAGGCGGATATAAACTATACAGGCAAACAAACTAATTTCAAGAGCAGGTGCATCTTTAGTACGCAGCTAGTTCTTATGCACTCTACTTATTCCTACAAAATTAAATAGTGTCCAGATTTGTCAATCTGCAGATATAAACAGTAAAAATACAGGTGTGAAAACCAAGTCACTTCAAAACCTAAAAATATCATTCATCTTATGAGAATAGAATCACTTGAGAATAAGATCTATCTCTATGTAATCGCCACAAAATTGCAGGACAACAAGTTTACACAATTTTAAATGTCAACTTAAGTTTGCACTTCGTCACCATAACCCTTAAACAGACTATAGCACAAACAGCCAACTAACCTCAATGCATAAAATAGCAGCTTCTCTCACACCTGGATTAGGGTCGTAAAGCATCTGTAATATCTGAGAACATGAAGATGAGAAGGGATATAGTGTAAGAATTAGTATGATTTTTTTCGTTTTATAACCATTAAACTGAAAGACTCAGAAAACACTAGCAAACAACATACAGATGGAAGAATAGCACGTTGCAGGGGCAGCTCAGTAGATGCAAATAGACCAATGGCAGATGTGACAGTTCTTGCAAACTCTTCTCTAACTCTCCAGCTTTTGTGATTCCACGCGTTATATCCAGCTCTTTCAACAATAAGAGTTGGGGAAGAAACCTGCACCACCGCCAAGATACAAGCTGGTAAAATGTTTCAGCTGTTTGCTTTCAGTTGCTATCAAAAGATTTTGTACAGACAATCTTACAAAGTAACCACTGAAAACTAAAATTAAAAATGATATAAAGCTTGGCAAGTAACTTGCATAAAAGATAGAGCTAAGTTATAATGATTCATTTTGAATGTACATCTAAAACTAAATGCACAGGGTGCAATTAAGCTCAATCATCTGCAAGGTTACACACCTAAAGCCAAAAATCAAATCTCATACTACTCATGCAGGGACTCTTGAGGCTGTCGCAATATACTATCAGTGCAGTGCAGTGCAGTGCAGTTCAGTTGAATTTCTTAATATAACTGGTAAACCTATAACAGCTCGAATTAAACCATCTGTGGCACGATTAGGGTGCAATCTTTGCAATCACCAGACCATTTCATCCACTAATAAGTTCCACGTTGGAGCCAATGAACTCAATACACCTCAAGTTACATATGTACGATCCCCCAGGCAAGTAGTAAACCACGTAACGGAGTTGTACGTGCTGCTACAGGTGTGGATCAACAGATTCTTGTAATGAAAATAGTATATCGTGACATAACCTCAAAATATCTATCAATCCACTCATAATGAACACATTGACTTACAACCAGCTGAGACCCAAAAATTGCGCCAAAACAATCAAAATCGTGATCAAATAACAATCAAACGCCATAAACCCCACTCTAAATAACCAATTACATAAATTAAAACTGCAAAATTTGACAACTTCCAGTATAGTCTTTCAGAAGAGTATTTATTGTGAGAAGCATCCGAACATAAAATAGCTTAGAACCAGTAGCTCATCGTCTAACAGCTCTTTTCCATTTTAATACTCTATCCTCCCCAATAATTACATATAAGATTTCGATACACACAACTCTGATCACCACAAACACTACGAACATTCGCAACATCAGTAAAACAGCAATCAAACTTCACTTGATTACAGATAATAAAAACTAAAAACACACACACACCCACACCGACACAGTACCTGCATGAGAGTGAGCAAAAGCCGTCGAGCCGCATCGCGAACAGGCTGCTTAGCGTCACCAAGCCGCTCAACAGTGGCCGGAACCAGCGCATTGAAATGAAGCTTCAAATGCTCACCGGAAAGCACCGCAGCAGAGTCGAGAGCCTGTAAAGCCCCTTGAGAAACCCTAAAATTGTTGTCCTTCAAGAGATCTAAGCAGCAGTCTACGAGAGATGTGACTTCTGAAGAGGTTAGAGTCTTCCTGGAAGCTTCTAGAAGCTCATGGAGTCTCTCTACTCCGGCCATTCGCTCCTTTGTGTCCTTGGAGCGAGACATTTCGAGAGCATCCTCCATTGCGTTTGGGTGGTGAGAGCCGTGGATCTGATGAGATCCACGGCGGCGGTGTTGTGGCCGGAGACGGTGGTGGTGTTGTGGTGGTGGTTGTGGTGGTGGTGGAGACAGTGGAGAGTGAGCTGTAAAAAGCGACGGTGGATATGCTAGTGAGAGAGAGCGTATGTGCGCGCGTGCGTGCGTGCGTGTGTGAGAGATGGATGAGTGTTAAATGTGAATTTTATTTTCTTTTTCAATATAGTCAAGTAAAATTCAAAGGTTATATACTTATATTCGTATCATCTGTTCATGAATTTTTTTTAAAAATTGTATTTTTTAAAAGAGATTAATAATAAAAGGAGAAAATCTTTACCATTTTTGACTTTAAGGGTACCGGCCCTGCCAGAATCGAGTTCTTTAATCCATCACATGTGAATGTGTGTGTAGTAGACCTGGCAAAATGGGCGGGTTGGGTCGGGTCGGGTGTTGGGTGAGAACGAGTTCGAGTCAGAATGGGTCTGGGTCAGAATGAGTTCGGATTAGAAACGGGTCAGGATGGGTTCGGGTTAGAATGGGTTCGGGTTAGTATGGGTCGGGTCAGGATGGGCCAAATAAATCTATCATATCTAATAAACAAAGGTTTTTTATACCACATGTCACTCTCTTAAACCACCCATCTGCCACGTGTCGTTCTCTCAGCCAGCATCCATTTGCTATTCCCGTATCTCTCTCCTATTAAATGATTATCTTAATTACTAATAACACTATTTAACACTTTTTTGATTTAATAAATTAATAAATAGATTTATTTATTAATGTTATTTCTAAATAAATAATTTTTTTATAAAATATTAAATTTATTTAAAGCATAAGACTTTTTTAAAAAATAAGAAATATTTAAAATTGGTATTTTTAAAAGTTATTTTTTTAAAACCAAAAATAATTAAATTTAAGAGTTATAATAAAAAAAAATTAAATGATATATAAATTTGACATTTTCTTGATGAATTCATATGAAATC